>JABFEV010001920.1:0-14850 GCA_013618395.1 Fusarium domesticum
GAGTTACAAATCGCTACATCACACTGCAAAAGTGGTGTCATCATATGTATTGAGCGTGTGTATTCGGTCAAGTAAGGCAGGGGAATTCATTATTATTGATGGTATAATTTGCATGTGTTTTATTAGTTAAAATTACTTGAAGATATCTTAGGTTTCCCTCATGTGCTTCTATAACGACAGGGGTCATGTGGGGCAAAGTACATGCGGGAGTCTTATCGCACTCGATAGGAGTGGAAAGCTTCTGGGCCACCTGTCTCGACTAATACGCCTGCTATCGATTGAGGCAATTTGAATATACGAATGATTAGAAACACATGACTAGATGTGATATTGCTCTTTGTTCAATCAATATTGGCCGAGCTCGAATGGGTTCTGCGTTTCTCTGCTAGCATGGTTTGAGAACGCTCGTATCTCTCACCCTCACTCGCGTGTGCGTTTGGGGGGAGGACAGATACCCAGCCCATGCGGCTCGTGCATACCTAGTTTGCCTCCCGGGCGAGGGTTATCCAATCTTGATCCGGCCGATAATGAAGCCAATCAAATATTGTCGGCTGCAGGCTAATCAAGGATGTCACTATTAGCCTCATGTAGAAGATTCTGGGGCAACACAGTTACCCCGCACCAATGTCGGAGATATGCCACATCCGATTCGCTGTTGTTATCTATGCTCTTATCCTCATCGGCCTTGGAAAATCTTCCCCGCTCCCCATGCGAACGAACGGCAATAACTCTCCATCCCGGGCTCTAGATGGGCAAACCTGGAACCTCATCCGATCCTCTATTCTAGATTATCGCTTAGGAAGGTTATTTCTGTTCCTCCGACACAGTCTTGCCGACTATTCCAGATGCAGCAGCAACGGGATGCTCCTAGTCGTCGAAAGAGGGTGTCCAACGCATGCCAACGATGTCGCCAGCACAAGATCAAATGTTCAGGTACCCAACCCTGCAAAACGTGCACAGATCGGGGCAGTAGATGCTTCTTTGTGTCTGACGATCGCAACATTCTCGTCTCTGAAAGGTCAGAAAACTCACCATATTCTCTCCGGAGGCTTTGACGTTCTTTTGCTTACAATGCTGTAGATCTCTCGCAAATCTTCGCAAAAGACTTGAGAACTTTGAGAGAAAAGAGCAGAATTCCACCTCTCTTGTCAATCCGTCTGTTGAATCAGAGAACTCCGGCTCTACCTCGTCTCATCCCAATCCATTATGCCTCCTTCAGCCAAACGATACCTCACAAGACCCTTCGACCATCCTTGTCCAAGATCAGGAGCCATCACAGGCTTCAACGTTGACCGCTGAAAATGTCGACGCCTCTGACCAAATGGAGTCCCCACCCAAGGATGACAGCCCTGAGGACGCTGACGTCCCTAATCTGCTCGCGTCTGAACAGCCGAGCTACATGTCTGACTACTCGGGGAGGCTAAGATACCTGGGGCACACGTCGACATGGTCCTTCAGCTACCAAGTCCTTCAGATGGCCTCACAGGGTGCAGGCATGAACAGCTCCCCAGCTGCCTCCATGCATACGCATGTAGATGGTGAAGTGTACAGCATCATCCCAGAGCGCCAGATAGGCCTTGACTCCGCCGAGATGAGCAACCTTCCGGCGTTGGAGCTCGCTCTATATTACTTCCAAAGTACCAAGTTCAGAACCTACCCACTCTATTATCTATTTGACGAGACGGACTTTGTCCAAAACCTTCACTGCTTTTATCGGGATCCTTCGAGGTTTGCCCATACGCATGGTCTGTGGTTTGTGCACTATCTCATCATCATGGCTTTTGGAAAGTCATTTGTGGTAAAGCAAGAGAGCATCGGGCCCGCAGGCTCAGAATTCTTCTCTCGCGCCCTGAACTTGTTGCCAGATGCTACATACCTCTCCAGAGACCCTGTCAAAGCTACAGAACTCTTCGTTTGCGTCGCCCTTTATCTGCACTGCCTTGATCATCGGGTTGCCGCTCACTTATATGTAAGTCAGCGACATTCTGTATTAAAGAAAATAATCCCCTCTAACATTGAAGCAGATTGGACAAGCCGTTAAGATGGCACAGACCCACGGGCTTCACACTAATATGCAGCCTGCCCTTGTCGGGGACCGACTCGCCCAGCATGGCCGCCTTCTTTGGTGGACCGCCTATACTCTGGACCAGAAACTCTCATCTTTAATGGGCACACCAAACACTATACACAACGAGGACATCAGTGCTCCGATACCCCAGATTCCAGACAGTGACCTTCATACGGCTGCTATATCAATCCACGTGAAACTTTCGCAGCTTTTGGGTTCCATTTCTATCAGTAAGTGCACCAAAGGCATGTTTCGTGATTGTCAACTAACTCGTCAAAGCCGTATATGGGCCAAAAGAAAAACTTCAAGACACCTTTTTGTCGACCATACGCAAAACCCTCAAAGGCATTGCCGAGCTGAGCGATGAGCTTGCCTCCTTTTCATCTCGATCTTTGGGTGAAATTTCTCGAATTGCAGCCCACCTCAACTTGGAGTATAATCAGGTAAAATACCTAGCCTTTTCCAAAAGGACAACTTGCTTACCCATTATAGTGTATTGTCCTTACCATAAGACCGGTTTTGTTTCACCTATACAAACAAAAGATTGATACATTACATTTGCCCGGAAAATTCACGATTCAACCTTCAGTCAAGGAGCTTATACAAGTTCTGACTGATTCTGCCGTCCAGGTTGCGAATATTCTATCCCAACTGAAAAAACATAGCCTTTTAGGTAGAGCATCATCTCGAACCCCTGGCTTGCGCAAGCAAACTCTAACCATTGTGAAGATATACTCTTACCTTTCGACCTCGAGATCGCCTATTCCGCTTCTTTCGTCCTAATAATGGCTTCCGAGGTCGAAGCTAAACACCCTTTGCACGAAGTATCTCTCGCAGCTTTACGAGAGGTTTTTGACACCATGATAATCGCAGGAAATCTTCTGGCCAGACCACGAAAGGCTGAAGTAGAAGAACTAGCTTACTCACTACGAAAGCAGTTCCACCAGGATGTTAATGAGAATGCTGGTTATCCTGAGGCTTCGGTTCTCAACCAGGCGCCTAACGCTGGTTTCGCTAGCCAGTTTGGCTTGCCAAGTCCTGGTGGATCACTCCTTGATGGCTGGAGTCCTGGGGAGCTATATACAGGCTCTCGAATTGAAGGCTTGGTTGATTCCCTTACAATGGACGAATTGAATGATCTATGGGTACAGTAAGACAAGACAAAATTGTGTTGCTTCCTCTCTATGATGTGCCCTTGGTGTTTACATTCCGAGTCTTTGAGTGAAGTTTTGTTTCGCTACTTTAATTAAGACTTGTCAAGCTGATTCTGAGCACCCCGAATAAATTTCTTTTCAAAGGCAGTCGCGCGCTAACTTGAGAGAGGGCATTACGGCTCTATCACCCCATGATGTGACATCATTCGAGGTGGTCATGTTTACCACCCTAGTATCTTGATTACGTAAAGCTTTTTCTTTCCATACAGGAGCAGTTATTTACGTGTATAAAAGCTAAGCAGATTTAAAGAACATAGATTGTTTCCTGGCCACAAGATTGAAGTATCATGCCCGTGCCCGGAGCATCATCGTGACTATTCTCTGGGTTGTAGTTGGTATCGTAATATTACCCTTAACTCTTGTCCTGACTACCTTGTGCGATACCTCTCTATATTGGTTGAGGATCCTGGAATGTTTAGTTCTTGGATACTCCTTTGGACCTCTCAGCTGCGGCCAGGATTGCGCTTGTGAACGCCGACCTAACCCCCAGCTTCTCCAGCTCTAGCAGCGCCCTAATTGAACAGCCTCCGGGAGAGGCAATCTTCTCTCGCAGCACACTAGGGTGCTCTCCAGCCGGAACAAGCTTCAACATCCCAATCGCGCTGTTCACTACCATTTTTGTCGCTTCTGGTCGCTTCACTCCCTCAGCAACTGCCGCATCGAGAAGACCATCGACAGCCAGCAACAATAGCGAACCCGCACAGCCGACCAGCACGGCAGAGATATCGAAGGTACTCTCAGCCACCATCTGGGCCTCTCCAACCTGGCTGAAGACCCATTCCGCGATTTCCTGGCTTCTCTCGGTCAGGGTCTCTGGGTTGGCAGTGAACAATGTCACGGCCTCGCGGATCTTGGCTGCCATGTTGGGCATCGCTCTTACAGCCTGCAGAGGGCGCGAATTTTCCGAGATATTCTGACCCTCAAAGGCGAGCCGGTCCAGTTCTTTGATCGTGATACCAGCCATGATGCTGATGACCAGCTTGCCCTTCAGAGCCTCCTTGAATCCAGCGGCCCCAAAGACCTCTTCTCTTTTGACAGGCTTGAAGGCTAGTAAGACAATATCTGATTCTTGGACAGCGCAGACATTGTCCTTTGCAAGCAGCACTGTCAGTCGCGACGAGTGCTCGGATAGCTCTTCTTCGACACGGCACTTAGAAGCCTTTGTAGCGACAGTGACAGTGACACGATCGACGTTGACGCTATCTTTGTTGTTGATGGGTTTGAGAATTCCCGCAGCGAGGGCAGTTCCGAGGTTACCTTTGCAATACGTTAGTGAGTTCGTGAATGATGATAAAGGGTGATCTTACCGCCGCCAAGAACGGCCACTGTCAAAGGATTTGTGTTGCCCATGGTGATAGTGTCTGAGATTGTGTGGTATTTGCTTTTCAATCGGCTAATTTGAGGAACTTGAATGATAGTACAAACACGCACCAGACAGAGATATTTCCAATTGTCTGAAGTGCTCTTTATCAACCTTTGAACGTGCCAACTATGACCATTTCTCTAAGCCGGTTCTGCATGATCAATCCGGGCCGAGTCCCATATCGCGGTCCGACCCTGCATCTCGGTGAGGTAGATAGCGCGTACGGGAAAACCGGAACCACATCCCGAGATATGACAACTAGCGCAGCATCGATGTCACACTCCTCCGCGTTAACTGGGGCCATCGATTCTTTTGCGGGGAAGGAAGCGTGAAAGCGCAGTTGCTGACACAAGCCCCAAGACACTGACTTGAGTCCTTTTGACCACTTCTGCAATGTCTCGAGACCATTAGCCGGTATCGGCCTCTCAATTTAGCTTGAATAGATGTCAGTAATTCGCGCACTAAACTTTATGATCCGGTGGTCGTTGAACTTTCTAGTCTTGTGGTCCGTGGATAATAGGTTTGAAAGAGGTGTCACGACGCGATAAGATCCTGATGGGTTTGCCTCCCTGTCCGTGACCGGTTGACAGACCGCGTGCAACTCAAGAGGCACTCATAAGTTTGTTCACTAACCACTGCATCCGCCTGACAACTCAGTGTAGTTAAATACTAAAGTCGCAGTAAGCATAGTCGACTTATCAGTCGTGAAGGTTCTAATTTGATGATGATACGGAGCTTAACAAGGGGCTCTATCATCGACAGTGTAACTATGAGATTTCCGAGGGAATGTTCCTGCTTGGCTATTTCAAGTGACCGTATTCTGCATAGCACAGAATGAAGAGAGATCAGAGACATGGGTTCAGATGTTGGATTTAATATATAGCTTCTTCATTTTGATCGGAAGCTAGAGTAATATCTAGATCTGAGAGATACGATACAACAAGACATGCAACTTTACTCCCTTCCATTGCTTCTATTACCCAGTATCTTCCATATGAACTTATTCAGGGATGTGGCAAGCACTCAATGTTCTGCTGCCAGTCTCGAAAGAGTCCTTGACGCATCGAATGCTCGAAAAGCGGAGGAGCACATTAACAGAGTTTGCTTTGCTAAAAGAGCGTCAAAGGATGAGCAACGGGTAGAGGAAAGAGAACGCCACTTACTCGTTTGTGCCTGAAGACCTGGCACCTCCAAACGGATTGGCACCGATAACCGCTCCTGTGCATTTGTCATTGATGCAGAACATACCAACTGAATCCCTGAGTCTATCATTGGCAATCTCAATAGCAGATCTATCGCGGGCAAAGATGGAGCCTGCCAGGCCATACTCGGTGGTTCTATCAATGAGATCACACACATCTCCGAAACCGGTTGTCGAGGCATCGTCATAGGTCTGAACAGCAATCAAGGGTCCGAAAAGTTCCTTGGTCATGAGCTCACTCTCCGCAGTTTGGTCAGCTTGGTTGACCTCGAAAATGGCAGGCTGGATGAAGAAGCCCTTGCTGCCATCCCGTTTACCGCCATAAATGAGTTCATGTCCGTCCTTCTTGGCTCGGTTTACGAAATCCCCAAAGCGTTCAAAGGCTTGTTGACCCACGATAGGTCCCAAGGGGTGATGGAGCTCCTTGACATCGTCTCCGTGCGTCATCTTGGCCGCTTCTCTCAACAACGCCTTCTTCAGATCACCCTGCTCCCACACCGACTTGGGAACAAAGAAGCGTGATAAAGCGCTGCATTTTTGACCTTGGAACTCATAAGCTGAGCGTACGGCTGTCGAGGCGAGCCAGTCAATATCGTCCTTGCATGAGTTGTGGACGAGGTGGAAGTTCTTGCCACCGCTCTCTCCCACGATGCGGGGGAACGTCTTGTAAGTGGTTATGTTGATACCAATCTGAGAGGATAGACTCTTGAGGACCGCTGAAGAACCGGTGTAGTGGAGGCCAGAGAAGTCTCGACTGGCAAGTGCGGGCTCAACGACGACCTTTGGGTCTGCGACGGGCAGAAACTGGATAACACCCTTTGGCATACCAGCCTCCTCCATAATTTGGTAGAGGAGGTAGTTGGATAAGACAGCGAAAGGAGATGGCTTCCAAAGAACAACGTTGCCTAGAATGGCGGGCGTAAAAGCAATATGTGCGCCCAATGCGGTAAAGTTAAAGGGCGAGATGGCAAGTATGAAACCCTCCAGAGGGCGGTAGTCGAGGGTACTGTAAGCGGAGTCGCTTTGCTTGGGTGGTTGCTGCTGGTAAAGCTGATGACAGAAATAGACGTGGAAATTGAGTGTGTCAATGACCTCAGTGATGCAGTCGCCGTCAGCTTGTCCGCACGTCTTGCCCTGTCCGATCATGGTGGCCGCCATGAGTTTATATCTGTACTTGGTCTCCACGAGCTTAGCCGCACGCTTGTAAACAGCAGCTCGTTGACTGAAGGGCATGTTTGCCCACTTCTTCCTCGCTGCAAGAGCACCGGGAATGGCTTTGTGCATAACAGTCTCTCGATCGACTTCGTGGTATTCAGACAGAGGAACTCCGTTGCGGTTCCAGGGGTTAACCTGGGTGCTCTTTCGGCCGGTATAGATCCGTTCACCGTTGATGATACTGGGAACCTCAACAGTTGAACATTCCATCTCGGCCAAGGCATCTGTTAGAAGCTTGCGCTCCTCGCTGCCAGGGGCGTATGAGAGCTAAAGAAGGAGTATGTATGTTAGTAGCGCTTTGGGCACGGAATGAGGCGGCCGTAGGGAAACTCACCCCTGCAGCATTAGCTGGCTCGGGATAGGCGAAGGTGCTCATCGTGCGTGTAAGTAAGGCGTTATCTCAATTACCAAAGAAAGTGTATAACTGCATGAGGATTGATGTTGACATTGAAAGCGTTGCAGCACATACGGTGGATAAATGTCGAACCTGATATCTTGATCCCCCTCTTAACTTCGGGCCGGCGTGACGACAGAAGAGATAACGACAGCGTTATTGCCACAATGCAGCCGGACCGAGAACTCGGAACACCGTTGCGATTCTGCAATACCTAGTCGGATTTCCCCACATGACCGACCACCATCTCTACATAGTAGGTCACGTTCGATTCGAGAACTTCTGTCAACAGGTGCCGCTAAAGTGCTAAGCTGTCTTTCCAACCTTTCAAAGCTTCGACTTAGGCCGCCGCGTATTTTCTCATGTAGTTTGATTGCCACCGTTAAACATGGTATGAATCAGGGGTCAAGTTTCCAATCTTGGACAAATTCTTCCAAATATGCCACTACTGTAGGTCGGATCAGTGAGCCGACAAGACTGGGCTCCGCTTACCAAAGTCCCGCCTGAAGCCATGAGAGTCAACAATTGGTGAATTCGCGTCATTGAGTGCAGTAAGAATCGAATTGGCCATCAAATGCCATCACGCGACCTGTGCTCGTGCAAGAAACCTACCTACCCTATACGGCACTGCCATCCAAAGCATACATTCGAAAGATGGGTGGTCATAAAAGATAATCAAGAAGATTTATTCGTTCTGTTCGATATACAATAAATTGGCTTTCGCTAGTAACCTGACAGAAATTGCAGAGCCTGGTACACGATTGTGGTGGTTTACAAGTATCTACGGGAGAAGGGCAATAGGCGTCTGCGGATCTCGCGACCAAGTCGAACCCTCTCGGCAGCAGCTCCGCCTCGTCCCTCTAGGACAGCTTTGTTCTCGGTGGCCCGTCTAGCCAAGAAAGGAAGACACTCATTCAAGTCGCCGTAGCTCATTGACTGTGGCAACGTCTTGATTAATACTAGCAGAGTGGATGAAGGGATGTTCGTGTCTCACCTTGACAACAAGCGGCAAGCCGCCATCGGCTGTGACAGATCCAGTGATTGTATTGGTGAGGTCGTCCTTCATGCCTGTGCGTTATTTAGTACAGTATCGCTGGGGCGCTCCAGATTAGGCAACTTACCATATAACTGTGCAAAGGCGAGGCTCCCGGCTACTGCCTTGGGCAGCACGAGCTTTCCGTCTTCATTGTTCCGCTTAGCCAGTCCCTGTTTCTCGAGCAGCTTGATTCCGAGATCAATGCTGATGGAATTATGAGTAGCGAAAACGACACTGAGCTTCGACTTTCCCGTCTCCCGCACCTGATCAGCGATAGTAGAGAGAGTTTTCTCAATACCATAGTTGAAGCTTGCATCAGTCTCTTCCTTGGTCGGCCACACCGGGCCCGGTCCCTGTCGGCCCTCCTTCTTCCATCGCTCAGCCTCCGTCACCATGTAAGCGCCTCGGACCTGCTTGAAGAGTAGCTTGTAACCGCGCTCTTCGGCACGCTGGATCTGCTGGTCGAGGAGTTGTGGGTGTCGGCGAAGGTAGGCCTGGAATGAGGCAATGCAGGTGGCGGGACCGTCCAATGTATTGTACTTTTGCATGAGCTCGTCAGTCAGACTGTCGATTACTGGCTGGTACCATGACTGCTCAGCATCTATGACAATCCGGACGTTGTTGTCTCGAGCCTTGCTAGCAATGGCCTCCATGGTAGCCCGCAGACTTAGCAATTGCTCACGGTCCGCGTCAGTCACGCCTTTACCATTCAGCGCGGCCTCCCAGTCACCATCGTGTGGTAAGCCTGGGTATGGAACGTCCTTATCAAGACCTTTGTCTTCTCTTGCCTTTAGGATAGCATTGGATCCGTGATATAGGGCAATAGGATGGGGTAGCAAGCCGGTCACCTTGATTCGTACCCAACAACGATTATCGCCGCCAGTGTCACTAGCGTTAGGGCAATACTGCTTAGCCAGCTTCCCTTGAGCCTCAATAGACGACAGAACGTGCTGGGTCTGCGTGAAGATTAATTGGGGGTCTTTGCTGGAACCATCCAACTCAGCCTCGATGTTGTAGCCGAGAAGTGTGCCGATGTGCTCTTTACGAAGAGCTTCAATTTTGGGGATGCAGTCTTCAGTAGTTTCGCCGCCGAGGAACTGGTTGAAAAATGTTCTCATGACAAGGGCGTGCGTGAATGAAGAGATAATAGGAATCTGAGATGCGACGTTGTAAAGTGTTTCGCTCATGTCAACCCATGTTGGCGAGGAGCAGAATGCAAAGGCGCTACGAGATTCTCATCAGTCGACTGGGATTCTAAAGTTATAACATAGACACTCACATCCAGCCGGAAAACAACTTGCCAAGAGGAACAGTCGACAGAGCCTTAACATCTCGTGGATCATCAGGATACTGGCTTCCGTCTGGCTTCATCCACATCAATCCAAGGATAGCAACGGTGATGCCTCCGGCGGCGTAAGTGACCCTCTTGTTCTTGAGAATTACATCCTTCCAGGCGGACGTAAGCTGCGCTGTCGTTGATGTCAATCGAACTGTGCGCTGGGAAGTCACTGTCGGGAAGCGTCTCGCCGTCAGGAGAGCTCGTCGTCTTGTCATGGACAACATTGTGGTAATTTGATGCGAACAAACACAATAGATCCTTGAAGGTTGACATTTCCATATGGCGCATGCGTAGGTTAAGAATGGCGATTCTATCTTTTGGATCTCGGCCCGGCTAACGGATTGAATAGGACCAGGTGTGGTGGTCGTGTGATGTGCGTGTTGACTTTTGTTCTGACTAAGATGGTTCTTCAGAGCAGTGAGCTTAAATCACTTGGTCCGTACGCAATGGCAGTAGCAATTCCTTAGTTGCCGTGATAAGGACTATTCCATATGCATTGTCATGGCTTCTACGCTACTCACCCAAACTTTTTGTAGCCCACTTGGCCCTTCGGAATCACAGAAGAAAAGATTTGACTCATCGCACTGAGACTCAAACATGCTTGACAAAAGCATCCTAGATCAATGTGGACAATGGAGTTCGGCCCAGGATCTTGACCCGGACGAAACGCCATTTCCATGATCTCGGGCCGAGAAAGTCGCAACACCAAGATAGCCGGGCATAGCATGCACTAGACCAGCTGGAAAACTCAATGTCTCTTTCTACCTCCACTTATGACAGTGAAAATGACCCCCTGCGAGGCCACTTGTGATTTCGACCTCACAATGTTCCCACACCCCAATTTTGCGCGCCAAGTAATTCTGTGCTATCTGACATGTTGCCACAGATGAGGGATCACTTACACTGACTGACCTCGGTACCTTGGGCCTCCCAGACACGTTCCACATCCTGGGGTTCTTTTCTAGCATCTTTTGCTTCCTCGTCTTGGCTTCTATCTCAACCGCGGCTGGTTATCTTTGCGGAAACGCGGAACAATACTATCCACACATGCACAGCATTGGCGATGCCGCTGAGCTTCTGTTTGGCAGGAAAGCCCGGCAGATAATTGGCTTCTTGTACTATATCTATCTCGCCAGCCCAGCGCTTAGGTCAGCTGGCCCCTTGATCAAAAAGGCATCTTGTGGTATTGCTCTTCTAGGTTTGATTATCACGGCTGTTGTCTACTGTCACATCGCAGCCAAGTAGTGATATGTCCGAATTCTTCGTGGCACAGAACATCTTCAAAACCCTAAGCACTGGACAGTATGGATAGGATCAGTGGCTGTTACAGTGGTTTTCGGATTCGTCATCGTTGGCGTTGTTCCCTTCTTTGGGAATGTTTTGGGCCTGGTCAGAGCTCTCGTCAATCCAGTCTTCACCAGTGTTGTTTCAGGTTTGATGTTATTATTCTACGCTGCCAGACAGCCTCCAAAGGTAGTGAAAGGAGCGCTACCCGCCGCGAAAAGTGAAACCTCCACAGAAAGACACTGGTTCATTGACTTTTTTATGGTTTACAAAGAAGGATGGCAGAAAGTTTTCTTGACGGCGGTTGGGCTCCTTATGATTACTATGGGTGCCTTTATCATGGTTGGAAGCATCTACGCGACAGTTCTGAGCATCCAATCGTCATATGATGAGGGCACTGTATCAGGTGTCTTTTCATATGCATATAACCCGAATGAGATGCAACCAGCGTGTAGAAGACGCAACAGATTTACCACTGAGTCAAGATATGCCGAGTGTAGGCTCACGGTATCTTGGGGTGAATGTACCGCTTGGCCCACGTGCCGAGCAATATCTTGAATGAGACCTATTGCTGTTTTTTGGAAGGCTGGGCCAAGGATACCATTGCATGGAAAACAGAGCAGCAAACACAAGAAAAGTGCGGCATTTGGACCCAAAAGGAGGGTGGGATCCGGAACTCGTCGTAGATCCTCGACTGGAAATGCAAGTAAGTATTGAAGGGTTCCTCCAAATGCACCTTCGATGCTGCTTCTGAGCCCAACAACATCCGGAGATAAAAATTCCTCTATGGGCGGTATGTCAGGTAGATCAAGTCTGAAGATTGACGGTGGTGACTGGGCATTGGCTTGGAGAGAGGAATTGACCGAGGTGATCAAAGCCTGTCGAAGGATTGCACTGGCGACGTTGAGCCGGACACTGTTCTCCCAAAGACCCATGAGAGTCCTGAGACCGCGGATCTTGGACTGAGTGCGACGAATGTCAGCGCTACAGCAAGCCACATAGTCCTGCGGCAATACATTTTCGGTGCGGCCGGATCTCATATCCGGAATATAGCGGAGTTGGAGGGCCCCGGATCTAGTTCCGCTTTTGCCCATCTCGGATCGAGATGCGAGATACTCATCACACAACCAAAGTAATGTCGGAATTATCTGTATGGATTGAAATGTATTAAGAAGCCTTAATTGTCAGTCCAGAGAATAGGAAAGGGACCACATCATCATCGTCATATTCTTCTCTCTCGACTTTTCTTTCACCTGCAAACTTCCGCATACACACACACATTAACACTAAAAAGCATGCCTGGCCGTCTTGAAGGAAAGATCGCCCTTGTCTCGGGCTCTACTCAGGGCTTTGGGCGTGGTATCCTTGAAACCTTCGTTCGAGAAGGTGCCGTGGTACTGGGCATGGACCTCCAGGCTAAGGATGGCCCTGTCGACGGCTACACAGAGACACAAGCCTACCAGATCCAGGCCAACGTAGCCGAGGAAGCTAGCTGGGTTAAGGCTGTAAGTTGATCCAACTTGTCTCCAACCCCCTGGTACCCTTTTGTACTAACGGTTCGCCCTCAGCTCGAGACATCAAAGGTCCGTTTTGGACAGGCTCCCTCTATCGTCGTCCATAACGCTGGCTGGTCCTATCCCAACAAGTCCGGCATTAAGGTTACCATTGAAGAGTTCGACCGCCTCTTTAACGTTAATGTCAAAAGCGTCTATCTCGCTTCTAAGATACTTATTCCCGAGATGAAGAAGAACGGCCCTGGCTCGACTGTCGTTATCTCTAGCGAGAACGCCATCCGACCTGGTGCTACCCAGACATGGTATAACGCTACAAAGGCCGGTATCTCTTCCGCCACAAAGTCCATGGCCCTTGAGTTTGCCAAGGACCAACTCCGATTCAACACTATCTGCCCTACTTCGGGGAACACACCGCTGCTTAATAAGTTTGCTGGTATTGCCGATGGCCCCGTGCCCGCTGATATCATCAAGGCCAAGTGCGCTGCAATCCCTATCGGCCGACTCGTGGAGCCATCTGACGTGGCTAATGTTGCCCTCTTCTTGGCCGAGCCTGCTAGCTCTATTATCAGCGGAATTGAGATACTTGTCGACGGTGCCCGTTGTGTCTAGACGATTAAAATTTATAGCAAGAAACATCAATAAATTCCTTTTTTTATAGTAATATAATTCTAAATTTAAGTCTACTATACTTTCAGAAAAGAAACAAACAATCCAAACTACCTAATGTATGTGAAAGACCAACAGGTAACGTCGGGCACCTATAACCCGCCACCGCATAACACTATAAAGACATTAATTTCGCCATTGCATAACAATATTAATTATTAGAATAATAATCTAAGGTTAATTAAAATTTATTGCAAAGGTACTAAAAGCGCACTTTCTTATTATTAATATTATTAGTGAATTGTTTCCTAAGCTTCCTAACTTGCTCTTATGTGTGTGTTCCTAATCGCCTTAATATTAGCAAACCTCTTGTTATTACCCGGCTTTACCTTCTTCCTTTTTTTCGGTCGAAAATGCTTAATTTAACTCCTTAAGACCTGTAATTCGCGCTCTTAGTTTGTAATTTTAACCAAGTGCTTATCCAGCGCCGTGCCGACCTTTTAGAAGAGGAGTCTCGCTGTAGATCTAAGCTCCTCCTTATTTGCAACGAAATTAATAGCTATATGGACTTTGAGGCTGCAAAAAGGTATTAAAATCACGTTATTCTAGGTAATTTGTATCTTTCTTTTAGGCATAGGCATATAAAATGCGTTTCTTTCTCGCTATTATTGCCGTTTAATAAACTATAGATTTAATATAGGCTTTGCTATAGAAACTAGCTATATTCTTAATAATTTCTAACCCGCCTAAATAGTCTCTAGCTTTATAGCTTGCTCCTATACCTTAAGATAATATTTTAAGAAGTATGCCTTGCCTAGAGATAAGTTATCTATGATTTCTATAAGCTATTAAACCTCCTTATAATATGCCCTTTTTAGCACTAAAAAGACTATTAAATCGAGCGGTTAAAGAAGATAAGAATAATATGCCGGCAAATAAAGAATATAAATATTATTAATATAATATTCCCACATAAAATCAATCGTTTTATGACTCCTATGCCCGTTAATAATAAGTAATTGCTTCTAGGGCTTTTCTAGCTTTATTAGGAGAATAAAGATCTTTTTTAACTATTTTAGTCTCGTTAAAGGTCCAGCCTTTTTCTAATAATATAAAGTGCCAAGACTTAAATCTAATAAGATCTTTAGGAAACCATTGGTGTTATATGCTTATTCCCTTGAAAACAATAAGTGGCGGCAATGCGATGCTAAGAGCGTTTATCGCTTCGAGAATTAAAATCCAACTATAAGATCCAGGGACTTTAATCGGCGCAATATTATCGTCGGCTCTTCCAAGTACTAAGCCATTATCCCCTTTTCCTTCTATAATATCAGTCTTATTTATATTATAACGATATTAAGGGGGAATGTTCTTGATCTCTTGAACGGCCAGTCTGACATAGCATTCCTTGATTTTCTTAGTCGAAGCTCCTTCTATATGTTCAAAATCGATAGGATTGCCTCTTATAGTCTTCACTTTGTTAGGGATCAGAACAACCACACTACCACTAAAAACATAGGGTAAATGAATGCAGGTTAAATAAGTCAATATCACAGTCTTAGCTGAGAATCTCTGACTTATTAAGACTGAACCAATAATATAAAACAAAAAAGTTA
>JABFEV010001922.1:270-14768 GCA_013618395.1 Fusarium domesticum
TGTAGGTGGCCTACACTTTTGCCTGTGGCATAACGGTCTATTTTATGCGACAAAAGAGGTACTAAACAGTATGAGCAAGGTCGTCTCAAATCACGTTAAATAGCCCTGTAAGAAATCTGGGGAGTGAGAGAAGAGTGATTCACTATGCTTGCTATAAAAAATAGGGTGATTCCATCGTTTTTGAGCATCCAGCTCGTTGCACAAAACCATCCACATCCCAGCGCAACCGCTACCACATACCGACAGGCTTTACAAATTCCTTGCCCAGGCGTGAACTGTCAAACTCATCAACTTGCTCGTATACCGTAGAAAGATAGCGATGAGGTCCGCTGAACGGAGGCGGAGTTGGAGGTAACCAGTCGACGAGACAGGGTGTTTGCGATATGAGACGACCAGTTTCATCAGGAAGAAGATTTTGTTGCATCCAGGGTACGATAGGACTCATAAAAGGTGCAGTCTCGAAAGGAGCATCGAGATTGCTGCAGGTGACGAGATAAGGGCCTGATCCTCCTCCTTTCATCTTTAATATCGGTTCGGATTGAGCGTCTGTTAAATCAGTAGCTGCAAGGACTTATAGATAGATCAAACCTTGCCATCTTTCTGGACGCTCTCACCTTGCACAAACTCTTTACCGTTTAACACGAGATTGAGGTTTGTGGTTCCGTTATTCTCGGCCAGATTTAGAGCGTTTTGAATAGTTGATTTCATTATAATGGACAAGTTTGAAACAATTATCTAGTTGTCGCCGTTGCGACGAAGAGATGGAGCCTCATCATGTACGCTACTGGCATTAAAGCCTTGGTGCCGAGCTTTAACTCCACACCTGGCAATGAATAGATAGACAAAGTCGTGATGTAAGCGGCATGTCAGAAAATGCCCATGTAAACCGAATTGACGGAGCACTCACAGGCACCATGCTTATTAAATATAATGCCTATGTAGGTACCGAAGAACTGGACGTTCACCTCTTTGATACAACTTGCCAAGATGTCTCGTCTCATCTTTACATCAGTCCTGAAAAAATCTTCAAATTGAACCCTCTTCTCCCCCATTGATCATAATGTAAACACCTCTTGACAACCGCGCTCTAACCCTCTCCTTATAATCAACAGCATTCCGTATCCCAGGTACTGCAGCTGTGACCGGCAGAGTAAAAGCTCAATAGATCCAAAAAGCTGCCCTACACAGCTGTAGATTGAAAAAAAAATAGCTTTGAGGGCCTCCCTCGAGATGTTGGGGGCCACATCGAGGGTTCGACTACCGGTAATTCACGCAATTCGTAGCCTTGTGTCAGAGACAACTAAAGCACCGTTCTGCAACGGCTGCAAAGATAGCCATAAAGACAAGCTTGACTCGGGAGTGGTGGACTGGGAACATTCGTCTATCATTGCCTCAAGACGGCATATCAAATAGGTTACATGCACTACAGAAGATTTGGATAGGCTGTGCTCTACGGCACATCAAGTCAGTATGAGGCCAACTTTCGCTCCTGAAACAGATATGATTTGCACTTTGGTTGCACGAGATGAATACGACGCTATGAGAAAGCGGCCAATGAGTCATATCCCGGTTTATTCCTAAGTGGCTTGATATCCTGGCTTGACCTGAACAGAATTTGGTGGAGCTCGCGGAGATGAGGATGTCACGCTCGAAGACTGAAGATGCTAAATATACACATTCTCGTGTAGTAACGGATGGAAAACTACAAAAGATACTCTATCCTTAGTTTACGTATCAGGTCAATGTTACTATGGTCGGCTACTAATATACACCTAACGTTTCTAGACCGACGATGACCATATTTGCACGTTGGAGAGAGTGTGAATTACTTTCATAGGTTCTCTTCTATACGCTTCGTACCAATCGAGATTTAGAAACCATGGAAATATGGGCGATCAAGGCACTCCTTGATGGACATGTCTCAAATCATCATCGAGCTTGGTTCTGATGGGAAGCATCTCCTTTGCAGCTATGTTCCCTTCTCGCAAGGCAACAACGTCAAAGCTTAGCGTAACCATATAAGTCTTCCGAGTTATTTAAGATTGTGATTCATGTTACAATCGTCCGTTCAGTATCTCGGTGCCTGGCTTCGCCTCGTTATCCATACAGTTAGCCCTAAGCTTGAGGAAGAGCTCTACTTTTTAGTGTTTAGACTCGGCAATAGTTCTTGGCGAGTTCTAGATCAAACGGAGAATTGCAAGGAAGCTCATCGTTGACTGGCCACAACTGATGCACGGGTAAAATATCTTACTCCTGCATGCACTGCCTTGTAAGGTAGAGTTAATCGATAACCTGGTAAAAGGCGTCAGTTGGCTGCCTCTCCCCTGGATGTTAAATATGTGAGAAGCGCCAAGCTGTTCACTTGTATACAAAGGGTTGAGAACCCTTGCTCCAGCCAGTGGATGTATCAAATGATGAAACCAAGGGCACTTTCGGTTGTTTCGGCATGTCCCCTGCAGCCATAATGACGATTGGACTACATACGAACAGCAACTGGATTTACGACGGGGCGAATAGCGTGACAATGACCAGGTGAGTCGACTCGAGCTAGGCTTGTGGAGTATTGAGGCGCAGGGAGAAAACTCGTATTCAAATTATCTACTCGGTCATCGACACTGCCGATCTGCTTCTCCTGCCTGGGGGCATCGATTGCTTCTTATTCCAGGGATCATCCACTTGGTGTCACGAGGCGATACATTCCTTCCAAGCCCTCTTATTGAACGGCTCGTAACTTGGTCAGCATGGGTGATTCCTCTGAGAAGACAGCTGCCAGAAAATGGACTAGGGCGAAAGGTCCAAAAGTAAGGACAGGATGCGGTACTTGGTAAGTGTCTGTCCACAGCAATCCTTACAATCTCGACTAATCAACGGAACCTATACAGCAAGTTAGTAGCTTATCGAGAACATTGGTAGATTATTGAGTGTGCTAACTAGACGGTCGTTCAGAATTCGCCATCTAAAATGCGATGAAGCAAAGCCCAACTGTCAAAGATGCATCAAAGACAGCCGAAAATGCGACGGCTACAAGCAACCCAAACGCAAAACCAAGACCAACAACAAGTCTCTTCACATGATACCCTTTATATACAAACAATACAACACACCACCACCCACACCAAGACCGGCACTAGTCAGCCATGTATTTGTTCGACCCAGCGACGCCGCTCATTACTTCCACGCCCGAGACTGCGTGATTAGCGATTTCACATCCATCACCGGCTCAAATCGTTGCTGGCACGACTTTGTTCTCCCCATGTCACACACTGTAGAACCCATCAAGTATGCGTTGTGTGCCCTGGGCAGTGCGCATCGTCGTTTCTTGACGTCCTACTTCGACAGTTCTACTTCATGCTCCGCTGCAGAGGACTTGGAGTCCATACAAAAGTACAACGAGGCTATTATGCACATGAGACCGATCTTGATGGAGAGTTCAAGAGACAACATCCAGATCACTCTCATATGCTGCATGCTTTTCATGTGCATTGAGAACTTAAACGGACGCTATGCGGATTCAGCCCGTCATTTATATGCTGGGTGTCGGCTCATCAACTCATATCGACGAGACTTTCCATTACAGCTGCAGAGTTCACCAGGCTCCGATCATCATCTGTTCCAAGTCGTGTCCGAGATGATGCACTGGTTTGGCCAGAATCTCGCCGTCTACAGTGGATGCCTCTTATTTCTCGACATCGAGCGAGACATTCAGCCTTTGGAAATAGGGAATCCACATACCCCTTTTGCAAACTTGAAAGAAGCGGCCGACATGCTCATGTATGTTGATTCCATCTATGACAAGACTATAGCGAGTGAGGAATTTGCCGATGAACATTCCATATCCCCCGGATCTCGTAAACAGCCTCAGCAAATAGGCTGTGCGCGCCCCATCCGGTCGCCCAATCTCGTCAAGGCTTTCAAGGCTATAAGAAAGGATTTCGCAACTTGGTGTTCGCGATTCAGCTTATTAAAAGCCGCTTCCAATGTCGGCACTCTTCCCTCCGCGGATCAGCGTGAGTATGCTCTACTTTCCCTACACCAAGCTCTGTGGACAGCCTTCTCTAAGCTGGAAAAGTTCGAACACGAGTACTCGAAAGAAGACAGTAATAATATCCTCGACAGAGTCGAGGAACTTTTCAAACTGGAATCCGATGGCTCAAGACCAGTGTTTACCTTTGACGGCGACTTAGTGTCTGCGTCTTCCATTGTCTGCTCTTTGTGTAGCGATGTCGACGTCCAAGCAAGGAGCATAGCGTTACTCCGCTCAATGCGAAGAAGAGAGGGTGTCTGGGATAGTAGCGAGATGGCCGCTTTACATGAAAAGACCTTCCGGGCCGTGGAAGATAAACGCATTCTTTGGGAGGATTTAGAATGGGGCGTCCCTCAAGCAATTGAGCAAATGTCTCGGCTGGGGCTTGAATAGAGAGTGATTTGGGTAACTGCATGTGCTATATCCGGGTATACTGGTGTCAGATAGAGGGCTTCTCGTTGTGCTATAGAAGGAGTCATATGTCGAAAGCAAGAAGCGAGAGAATGGTGCCTGCTGTTTGTTCCCAGGAGTCGATAAAATGTGTATAGAGTGTGATGCCGGGTGTGTCCAAAGTCAAGGCTGCCGCAAGGATGGAGGGATTTATCAGCTGACCAAGAAGAGCTTATGGCCTCACTCAGCTCATATAGATATGCTCTAGAAGCTATCAGTCACACTCAAAGACTCTTGATTACAACATCTCAACTTCACAAGCAAAAGCAACTCCATTATTCTCGCATAAAACATGAATTTAATAAAATAAAAAGAAACTAAGTTACCGTGGATGATCTTCCAATGATGAAATGAGTGGATATGTAAGAAAATAATGCTCCATATACATTCGTTTGTTCCATGCCTCGAGCGGCATTTTCCTTTCCGATCTCATTATGCAATCGGGGATGAGTTCGTGTATGGTAGAAAAGAAAAGGGGGCCAATGTCGACGGGAAGAAGAAGAGAAGATCACTAGAAAATATTACAGGCTGGTGTCCCGTCGAGATATGATCATGGCTTCGATCACTGGGGGCTCTGGATGCACTTGTTGCGGTTGGTGCTGAAGGTCTGGCCAGAGGGGCAAGCACAGGTGGTGGTCTCCTTGTCAAAGACCTCACCCTTCTTGTAACACACGCACTCAGTTCCGCGGCTGTTGAGCTTGGCATCCTTGCCGCAGTTGAGAGCGCAGCCGTAGGAAGTCCACTTCTGGTACTTGGGGCAAGCACATGTAAGGGCAGTGGTGTCAAAGACCTGGCCGGCTCGGTCACAGACGCACTTCTTCTCCTTGTTGCTGTAAGAGGCAGAGTCACCGCAGGCAGGTCGGCACTTGCTGCCAGACCACATCTCGCCAGTGGGGCATGCGCAGGTCAGACCCTCCTTGGTGAAGACCTGGCCCTTCTTGTCACAGACACACGCCTTCTTGATCTTGTCGAAAGTGGCATAGTCACCGCAGTCAAGCTGGCAGGTTCGGCCGGTCCAGCTCTCACCCTTGGGGCAATCACAGGAGCTGGTCTCAGCAGTGAAGATCTTGCCATGGTCCTTGCAGACACACTCGGTGCCCTTGGCGTAGGCAAACTTTCCGCAGTCCTTGACACAGCCCTTGACAGTCCAGACCTTACCCTCGAGGCAGGCGCAGGTCTTGTCCTCCTTGAAGTGCTGGCCGCGCTTGTAGCAGACGCAGGCCTTGGCCCTGCCATCATAGTAGGCCTGCTTACCGCAGTCATAAGCACACATGCGGCCGTTCCATCGCTGGTTGACGTTGGGGCAGGCACAGGACTTGTCGGACTCGGTGAATTTCATTCCTTTCTTGTAACAGATGCAAGTGTCGCCCTTGGCGTAGGCGTTCTTACCGCAGTCCTTGTAGCAGCCCTTGTGGCTAGGGAGGTAGCCGTCATTGCAGACACACTGCCCTTCAGAGAGCTTGGTGTTCTTCTTGGTGCATGTACATTTGCCGCTGGTGGTGTCACGAGGAGCTTCTGTAGGGCACTTATCGATACACTCAGTCTTGTCGCTGTTGAACTCCTTTCCGGCAACGCAGGCGCACTTGTCATCGGAACCACGCTCAGCATTCTCAATGCACTTGGGCACGCACTCGTCATTGCTGTTGGGCTCTGTGCCCTCCACGCATTCGCACTTATTGTTGTTGAACTCGGTGTTCTCCTGAGTGCATGTGCACTTTCCGTCGTCGGCGCGGGGAGCTACCAGAGGGCACTCGTCGATGCACTTGGTCTTATCGCTATTGAACTCCTTGCCAGAAATACACTCGCACTTGTCTCCATCAAGTTCGGTATCTTCGAGAGGGCATGTGCATTTTCCATCACTGGCGCGGGGGGCAGCTGTAGGACATTCATCGATACACTTGGTCTTGTCGCTGTTGAACTCCTTGCCAGAGATACACTCGCACTTATCTCCATCGAGTTCGGTATCTTTGAGAGGGCATGTGCACTTTCCATCACTGGCGCGGGGGGCAGCTGTAGGACATTCATCGATACACTCGGTCTTGTCGTCGTTGAACTCCTTTCCAGTAATGCATTTGCATTTGCCATCGGCACCGCGAATGGCGTCAATGATGCACTTGGGAACGCACACCTTCTGGTTGTTGAATTCCGTGTTGCCTTCGCACTTGCAGGTATCATCGGACTGGCGCTTAGATCCTCCGGTGCAGGGATCAACACATTTCTTAGCGTTGTTGAACTCCTTGTTGTGCTTGCAAAGACACTTGTTGGTTCTCTTGTCCCAGTCGGCGTTGGTATCGATACACTTGCACTCATAATTGTTGAAAGGCTTGCCGAAGTATGTGGAACCATCAACACATTTGTTGACACATTTGGAGTCCTTCTCCTCCTTCTCCGCAGGGCAAGAGCATTTCTTGTTGGACTTGCTGTAGATCTGACCCTCCTTGGGGCACTGACAGGAGTCGCCTTCCTTGACGTAGGGCCAGTTGTTGGGGCACTTGGGAACGCACATCCTTGACGACGAAGACCAGGTCTTGTCGATGGAGCAGGGGGTTCGCCTGTCGAGGTTTTGGGTGCTATCCTGGGCATCCGGAACAGCTGAGGCTGTGCTGAGGGCAACAAAAAGGCCCAAAGCAAGGTTCTTCAACAACATGATGAAGAAGGGGTGGGATAGGCTTGAGAAGCTTCCCTGGTATATGTAAAGAATGTATGGGGTAAGAGGGGGATGGAAGAGGGTGGTGACCAGGTGAGGATGAGGTGAGAGGTGGTGGTGAAGTGAATCATTTGAGAGCAATTATCTGAGATTATATACTCATACATCTCTTGGTGGTTAGGAGAGAGAGATTCCCAGGAGCATCCCCTTTGAGCTTCATCTTCACGATACTCGTGACTGGACTATTGATCAGGTGAGAGTCCAGACCATCTGTTTGCCTCGTTACCAAGCTTCACGCAATATGGCTTTCGATAACGCGTTTTCGTCTGCCGCCAAAGGGCGACTCCCGGAGAGTCACCAGCGAGGTCCGTGATGAGTGACACTCCAAGTGCACAAGCTATTGTCTGCGGTCATGTCAGCGAAAAAGGAATTAACCCAAGAGAAGTCCCCAAACAGGTTAACCATGACCAAGCCACACCAGCCCCGATGCCCCAAACTAGACATTCACATCGTAGTGTAGTCACAGCTCCGTAGTTGTGCCACATAGGGCGTACATCACGGCGCTAACATCAAATGGTGCAGTAAGCCTCACGATGCTAGGCGAACATGGGTAAATAAGAGGGGTCTTTGAATCGTATGCTTGCCATAGGTTTTTCAAACCATAACGCAACGGCGCCAGCCACAGAAGCGGGTTAAAGGAGGCGAATAAGGGGGAAAGGGAGCACGACGGGGAAAGTTTTGGCTACGGGTGTGATCCCAGATCATATGCTCCTGAGCCTTGAATACTGCAATACACGACCTGATATTCCAGCTACGACTGATTGTCTACATCAAATTTTCATGTACCAAACGAAAAAAAATCAATCTGATATAGCCTGTTCTGGTCTAGATTTGGTCCAAAGCCACGTCTTTTAGCTCGGCTGGCTAGCAATCGATGACTCCATGCAAGTCGTTTTTCGCAAAGTATTATGGGATTTCAAGTCGAGTTTCGATCTTGCTGGAGCGAATCTCATTGTTTGGTATAGTCTTGTTTTGATCGATGGTGGATGATCTCTGAAATGGGCGTTTACGAGAAAGTGTTCCTGTGATTCTTTAATTCTATCTCGCCTGAGCCGTGATGATTGAGTTTCCCAAAGTACACTGTTGATCGATCACATTTTTCTCATCAGATACTTTCAGCTCGCCACATGGACTCCATTTCTTGCCAGTTTAGATCCCTGACCTGACGTGTCGTTCAATGGATGGAGAATAGAAAAAAGAAAACGTGGGGATGAGCGGCCGCTTGCATGGGCCAAGGATGATGTTTGGGAATACCAATAGCTCGGTAGTTCGGCTCAGCTAGACTGAGGGGTCAGAAGAAGAGACGAGGCTATCACCAGTGCACATACGCTACGGCTCTAACAAGCGAGACTGTCGCCCCTTGCGTGTTCTTTACGCAAGGGAAACACATCCGTCAAATGTGAATGACCCTCGATTAAGCACAGTGACGCTACATGTAGGCGTTATCGTTTCAACTGAAAGGCCCCGACAGAGAAAGAGGAGACTACAAACGGGCGACTACAGGCTGAAAACGTGTCCGGTTAAACAGGGCTAAAGCAAAACAGTCAAGTTAACCGTTTAGAGAAAAAAGGCATGTTTCACAGCGCTAAGAGACATAGTTATGGCGGAGATTGCGAGACAGTTCCCGAGAAGCTGGGTGGCTGTGGTCTGGACCCTCTCTAGGCAAGGGCTGACCCGTTAGATCGAGCCGCTAGAATGCCTAAGCTTTACGTAGACTCATCGTAGGGGGGCTAATGGTGACGGAGCGGAGAGATACCCTGGTTTGTTGTTGTCGGAACTCGGTGGTTGGTGGTCAGGACCGTGTCGGCTATCGCTAGCCATGGGGTTGGACAGGGGGATTGATTGTACGATGATGATTCAAGTTTGTCGATGATCCGGAAACATGGTTAAGATCAGGGTTGAATTGGAAAAATCTATTTCAATCACGTTGGGCATTTGAGATACATGCTCTTTGAGCGCTAACTGCACTGCTGTTGAACCGTTGCAAACTCTACAACTTTGCTCACAATCAATAGTCCCTTGCCCATCATGTCATCCGTTCAGTGCCGTTAGACTCCAGTCTGGCCAAGTCTCCACCGAGTGTGCTTCAGCTCCGATCAGCCTGCGCCTTCTGAGCCGTTCAGGGCCAAGACCGTTGGTAAATCATCCACCTGTGGAGCGCTCCGATCACTTGGAGTGAGGGGGAGCTCGGCTCACACAGGTAACGCTCCGATATGCAGCTGCTAGAGTCGAAAATGCTTTCAAACATGGCATAGGAATACCCGCTTCACAACCTCCTCGACATGTCATCAGTATCATCGACTGCATTCATCCCCCCCTGATATCGCTGCACTGTGTATGACTCAACAACAACTCTTTACACATTTGGGAGACCTCTCTCAGCCCCTAATCAATACAACTAATTAGTGACAACTCTGGGATATTACATGTTCCTATTTGGACACGGAGGTCTACAACGTATATGCGCCGGCTCAGGATACGACGCCACGTCTCCTGACAGCAGTCCAACAGCAAATCTTTTCCAAACAATAGCCCTGCGCCATGGTTCCCCTTTCTCATGTGCAGCTCTGGGAATAAAGTTTGGCGCGTCGGATGCTTTGGGCCGTATAGATATGTTGTGGCTTGCTGGCTGGCGCAACGGACTCTCGTGGATATACCGAGGAACTATTTGCTGTGGAAATGTGGTCGTTGGGCATTGAAAGTCGGGCATGCTGGAGGGTTTAGTAGGGGTTTTCGAACTGATTGAGCTACAATGAGCCTGGGTCGAGACGAGGAATCAATTTCTTTACACATGTGTTGCGGTGATTCGTCCACGGCGTACGTTTGAGCCGCCGAGGTGATGGAGTGTATGGATTTTTCTGACTTGTTGCATGAAAGCACACTGCAACAGAATGATTGTGTTCAGAATAGGCCATGTTGTTACTGTCCACGTCCACATGCGGCAATCAGGACCTTGATGCTGCTGCATGTAAGATATTATGGGCAAGCTCGTGACACCTTGGAATGCCGGGTGGTGACCATTCTCTTGACATGGTGTGCTTGTTGGGCTTATGATAGGCTGAGACGAACTGCCCGAGTTAATCGACTCAGTTGGTTGTGGAGGCGGTGAGCAACGTTCTGTGTGTTGGAGCATCGCGGGTTTTAGATGGATGACAGCAAGAACCAACAATGCTCTTCTGAGGGCTGCCTTTAAATCTCGTGAATCAAATTCGGTCTTGAGCTTTCCTTTTGTTTTTGATGCCGTCCTTGGCCAGGTCTGTCAATCCCTAGTCGAGTGATATCAGACCATCGTTTGAAGGCACTTGATTGACCAATACATTGCTTGAACACTGCAAACCATTCAACTGACTTATCCAGTCTGTTTTTGAAATTAGGGAGGAAAGAATAATGAATCAAAGCGTAAAGCAATCTTCAAGTTTAACATAACGCTTTTGTATGTTTATAACGCCCGAGACGCATTTAGACATGCCAGTCTAAGATGATAGGACAACAGCAGATTATATGTGTTTGGTATTATCGTTCACACTGCCCTACATCGACACTTTAGCTTCACTTGAGGTCAATGCCTCAAGAATGGAAGTGACCTGCTTAGACTTTCTATAAACGCCATGGGACTAAAAGCCGCTGCAGTGGATAGATGTACTTCCATAACTTACTTAACCCAACTCAAATCTTCTGCTGAGTAGTCGCACCAATAGCAGCTCCAGTGTTGGGAATAAGGAAATCACTTCCCTGGACTCTCCCGTCAGCTCCTCGCGCCCCCTTCATCATGGAAGCGTCAGTGCTCTTGAAAGAACTGCTGGTCCACGAATCCTTCGAGTCCCACGAGTTGCCCGACGCCTTGACAGAGCTGACGAGACTGACCTGGGCATTTCCCACGTTGGCAGCGGCGATGTTGTTCTTCATCGTCGACGATGAGCTGCGCATGTTGAAGCCAACGTCGCCGTTGTTCCAGGCCGTGTTGCGCTCGAATGTCAGGGATCCTGGGTTGCCGTTGTCGATGAAGCCTTTCTTGAAGTTGCCAAAGGCCATCGAGTTGCGGATGACGTGATTGGCGGGAGGGTTGTTGGTGATACCAAGCTTGAAGCCGTTTCCATCACCCTCAAAAGGAGAAAAGTTCCAGTGGTTGTAACCATTTCCCCAGGCGTATACCTCCTCCAGAGTCACAGCAGACTCGAACATGAAGAGATCCAGACCGTCATCGACATTGTCCCACAGTCTGGCGTTGCGTAGAACGTTGCCATCGCCCTTACCCGACTTGCAGGCGAAGCCGTCGGCACTCTCGCCGTTTTTACGGGGATCACGGTTGCGGTAAGAGTCGAGGTTCACGACGGTGTTGTTGGATGATGCGCCCTCGAGCTGGAAGCCGGTTTCGTAGTTGTCGTGGGTTGACAGACCCTGGTAGTAGTTGTGCGAAGCGTCACGAGCGTAAATGCCATAGGGGCCGTTGATCAGCCTGTGGTCGTTAGCGGTGCAATGGCATGAGTGGGGAGAGGATCTACTCTAGGTTGTAGAAAGCCCAGTAACTGGCATCCTGGATGTGAAAAATGCCACGCTCCTTGTTGGGCAGAGCCTCATCCAGCTTCTTGGGGGTACTCTTCACGTCAGTTGAATCCTCCTTACAGCGAAAAGTGAGCATACCCAGGCATATTCTCGCCATCGACAATGACTTTTTCGCTTTGATGAGGCCGTACAGAAATTGGAGACGTTCGACTGCCGCTCTTGGCAATCTGAATATTGGTCGAGGGAGCATACGTGCCAGCACGAAGATAGATTGTATCACCAGCAGTGGCAGCATCAACAGCTGACTGGATTGAACCATATGGTGCGGCCAATGTTCCAGAGCCAGTGCCTTTGGGAGACACAAAGATGTCCCGGGCGCCGACACCGCTGAGGATGGCGAGTAACACAACTGGTGTAAGAAGTAAAGAAGGCATGTTGAAGGTTTTCAAAAGGCATGAATTGTGTAGAGTAGGAAGGCTTTTTGGTCGGATGTATGCACCCTTATATCACTGTTCCGCATGGGCCACACCGATCTATGTCTACCTTGTGTAACACAATTCTGTAACGATGCCTGCCTCTCCGCAAGTGTTGACCGCAATATATTTGTCCATCGTCTCAAGACGTTGGATTATACTCAAGACATGTCCTTTTCCTAAACAATGTCTCAATCAGGATGCCTCTGTCAAAATCTACATTCAACGACAGCACAAATGTTCTGTCACCCAAGTACTGTTGAAACACCCCCAAACACGGAGCTCATCTTCCGATGAACCACTCGGTCATTGCCATAGACCTCTTGTTGTTACAGCCGACTATTGAGGGCTGGCACTAGAAGAAAATGCCATGGAATATGGAGGATCACTGGGAAGGAGTTGAGGTTGCATTGGGATATCTACCTGGTGAAAGCGGTGAAATTTTATCCCCCAATCGGGAAACCTTGTCTGCTGTTAGTTATGTCTGGCATCAGTTAGATTCTCAAGGTGGCTGGAAGCTTGATTGGAAAGAAGCCAGGGTCAGCATTGTATTTTGAAGTATGACGTGTGATCTGAAAGTGTGTAAGAACATAGTCCATTGTAATCGACTGGCTCTAAGGTGTCAACTTGTGAACACCCCTCCTTGTCAGCAGCATTCAGAACACTACCTATACCCCATCACGCAACACCACAGCTCATTATGCGCTCTCTTTCAACTCCTTCACATTATCCAAAATACTATCCTTCAAAGACGTCCAGCCCGGTCGTCCCAGATCACGGAGCAACTGCTCTGCCTTATTACGAGGTTCAATAACATTATCAACTGACCCTCCAGAAAAGTTGTCGGGAAACTTTTTGTCAGGCTCGTCCACTCTGAGAATGTCGAGCATCTTATCAAAGTTGAATTGTCCCGCGAAACCGAAGATGCGTTGGTCGTTGACGTGTGAGAGAACTGCTCCGGCTACATGGAGCCGACCAACGTCTTGGACATTGACGAAGAATTCTAAACGTGTCAGTTAGTATGGAAGAGTTCACTGGGTAGAGAGAACTGGGCGTACGCGGTTTGACTAGCTGATGCATTAGCCCTATCTCTCCCTTGTATAGACCCGCGGGCAAGATAGCGCTGCTTGGATAGCCTTGATTGGCAGGGTCCAGAACCTTTCCAAAGGCAAAGTTGGGAAGGACTACCGATCGTCAGCTGATGAAGATAACCTCGAATAGAACCATACTCACCAGTGTTGACAACAAAATCGGGTCGCTTCTCCCTGTTCTCTTTATGGAACTTCCATACCTCCTGCTCCGACTGCGTCTTGCTAGCGGCATAGACTGGTCCAGCACGATCCGGCCCGTAAGGAGGCTCCGCCCACGCTGCCTCGACGGCCTGTTCGTTCCAAGAGTCCTCGGTGATGGTGAGCCCTCCCTCATCTACTTTCGCAGCTGCGGCTGATGATGAGGTGAAGACGAAGCGTTTCACACTGGGTTCACCATAGGCGGATTTTAAGGCGTTAAGAGCACCGGCGACGGAGCCTGGGATCACCTTGTTGGGGTCGGAGTCGAGAGACATGACTGACGATGTATGGACGACAACATCAACGCCTATTCAAGTGATCAGCATGTATCGAATAGAATACTCATCTTTCGGCTTACCCTTAACTGCCTCGTCAAAAGCACCTTCGGCCACCATGTCTGCGACCTTGAAGAGCTCGAATCGATCAGGCCCATGGTTCTTCTCGAAGAGCTTGGCCAACCAGGCGTTCTTCTCCGTGTCTCTAACAGTACCACGTACATTGTAGCCATACTCGAGAAACTGATCAGCAATGTTCGAGCCCAGATAGCCGTTGGCGCCAGTGACGAGGATGGTCGAGCCTTTGGGCACAACGAGGTTTTCAAGTGAAGCCATTTTTGGTGTGTTGGAATTAGACGGTTGATTGAGGTTGAGGAGCGTGTTTTTAAATGTGAGTGAGGTGAGTTATATTAGAATTGTAGACACTGCTCCTCTTAAGTATGATTCTGATCCAGAAACTTGACGTAACTGATGGCGTGGCAATCAGCGGACTCTCTGCATTGCGGTTCCCCTGAATCCTTACAATTTTATGCCCGCTGACGGAGTTGGGGACGGCACATCACGAACCCCATGTTGGAATCTCTCGAGGAAAATATTCACTCAAGACCGCAGGGCTTACGCTCCCTAACTCAATGATAGCCTGATCCTACAGGCTTTCGTTGCGGTGCTGGTTAAACTCTGCCTTGACAGGGCAACGGCGGAGTTTGGCACGGAGCGGAGATGACCTGAACTGGTGTCGGACACGGGGTCGGATTACACCGGACCGAGTTATGGAAT
>JABFEV010001923.1:0-18137 GCA_013618395.1 Fusarium domesticum
GCAAACATCATTGAGAATACCACTCAGCCAACACCCCTTTCTACTCATCTACAGCCATCACAATGCCTCACATAGCTCTCCTAGCCCTCACCCTCCTCACCTTAACTCTCACCCTCTCCCAACCCATCCCCACCCCCTTCCTCTACATCGGCTGCGTCGAAAGCTCCCCCACCAACTTTCCCATCCCCATCCCCTTTAACGACTCCTTCACCGCCAACCAATGCCTCCAAGCCTGCTCCGGCCGAGCCTCCATCGTAGCCATCGGCAGCGGATGTTTCTGTGGCGACCCCAACGACACCACCACCGTTACGCTCCGGATTGTCGATGAGTCCCGCTGTGACGTGGACTGCATCCCCGGGGTCACGGACGGTGAGAAGTGCGGCGGTGTCGATGCTGGTGTTTTTGGACTCTGGCAGGTGCCGGGGAGTGACAAGGCCGAGTATGAGAATGAGGAGGCTTCGAAGACTGTTGCGTCGGTTGGGACGGTCAAGGTGGCGGCTTGTCCTGGAGATTGCAACGATTTTGTGACGATTGCCGTCGAGACCGCGACTGTTGTACCTATTGCTCCTATTGTCCCTCAGGTTTCTACGCAGCTTTGTCCTCCTGAGGGATGTGGTCCTCCTACGCCTGCTCCTACACCAGTCCCTGCCCCTACACCAGTCCCTGCTCCTGCTCCTGCTCCAGCCTCAAACGGAACCATCAAAGGATGTCCCGCTGAAGGTTGCGCTATCCCTGAAAAGCCCGAAGACACCGAGGGTACAGCAGGAGATACCTCAAATCAAGGTACCACCCCAGAGGAAGATGCCAGCACTGCCGGTACCCCAGATGATACTAACACCGACGCCTCAGTCCACGACTCCAACGCCGCCCCCGACGCACCCACCATCGTCAACGACAGCCCAAGGCTATACACCCCCAGCATCCTCTCTGCCATCGCATCCGTCATTTTTGGTCTTGTCTTGATATAAGAAGTGGAAGAATGATTTAACGAAATGAAAAAAGGGGACTTTGCATTGTAAGGGGGAACTGGTTCTGCATTGGAGTCTTTGGCGTTATATATAGACTAAATATTGAATTTTCACCCATGCTTTTAGTAAATGGTTCAAGTTAACTTGGAGGAGTGGTGATTAAGTAAATGAATCGGTAAATACTAAGCTTTTAGATCTCATCCCTTGGGCGCTTCTGTCAAAGGTACATATCGAACACCAAACAGTCTCTTCTTGGTGATCTCTCCGAGCCCATCCTTCTCGACCTGCCAGATGTGCTGCTCATAGCCCATGTGATTGTCATCAACAGGAATGAACATACTGCGTCGCTGTTTAGTCATGTCCACGCGATGGGTGTCACTGACTTACCAACCAGGTGCTTTTAACTGATCGAGTAACTCCTGATGAAGTTCCACAGCAGAGGCACCAACGTGGATAACATCCCACCCCTTCCCGTGATTCTCTTCTCCCTCTCTCGCTTCCTCGACCCACCCCTTTCTCCCGTCACCCAATCTAAACACCACCTTTCCAGTATCCAGAAACCGTCTCCCCTCCGCACTCTTAGCCATGTTACTCTCACCCAGCTCCTTCAGCTCCTTTATATGCTCCAGCCCTACAACCAGACCTTTGTCTCCCACCAGCTCCGCGAGCACGTGCGTGAGGTAGCCTGACCCAGAGCCGATGTCGAGAATGCGCGGCGATGGCGATGTACTCGACGGTAGAAGGTAGGGGAGAATATGATCGATGGCAGAGGCGTGCATGTGAGGAGCTGAGATGGTGGCTGAGTGACCGATAGGTTGGGGATGGTCATTGTATGGTTTTGTAGGAGCATAGTGAGCTCTATCAACCTAAAAGAGAATCAGTCATACTTCCCAAGTCCAAAATATGGGAGTAATTACTTTTAGAAAAGCATTCTTGACACGGGCATCTTTGATAAACCCATTCTTACACAGATTCTCAACAAGTGCCGTATTAGTAGGCCCAGAGCTCCTCCACGCCATTTCAACGTTATAAGCGACGAAGAGTATGAGAGAAGAAACGAGGCGATTCACGAATGCGACGGAGAATAGAAACGTGAAAAGATGCTGTTTATCTGCTCCACGATGGGAATGATAGCGAGAGGTTATGTACATGTAGGTTGCAGTATGATGATCAAGAGTTGACGTAGGACGTTTGACGGGAGCTTGTGCGGGGTCGGGAAGTGGCCATTGATCAGCGGGTGTTTTGATGGCAACCCCGCATAATCAAGTCAGTGGCTATCAAACATTGACGTTGACATCTCGATAGACCATTATCGATATTCACCGTTGATACGTTGTTTGGTCTACAGGAAAGTCAATATTCGCAACTCGTGCATACCGAGTGACAATGTACTCTAGTCTTGCAACGACTTTTGAACGTTGACAGTACATGCTAAACGAGATGGTATGTCATTGAAAGTAATATTCTGACCATAAGAAACAGCGTGCAACGCATGACAATAGCTTGTAGTAACCCGAACGTTCCTCCTTTCCTTCCAGCCCAAACCAAAACGCCTGATATCGCAACGCCGTCTTTCGACAACAGCCGCGCTTCCCATGCTAATATACAAATACCTCAAGAGACGCCATGTCCATGAACCGTCGCTGTTTATACCACCCGCTCGTTTGACTCGCCATCTGCAATAATTGGAACGCCTAGTCCACGGTCGGGGCTCTGTAGCACCAGTTGCTCATGTCGACGAGCCCTAAGGAACTCGGCCACGCTCTTGATCAGCAGGAACCACCCAAGGACCATTAGAACATATCCTAACCATTCACCACCGCTGATAGTGGAAACCTGATCGTCTGTTACATCGCTCTGCTTGAAGTCATGCGAGTTTGGGTTCGTGGGGGCCGCGTAGCCATCGGGTCCGTTCATCGCTGGGGATTCGTCCTCGGCAACATCCTTCATGTAGAATCCGTACTGGATGAGAGTAATGCCAAGACCGGCACGTGAGCCGTTCTTGGCTGCGTGCGTCGAGTGGAGGAGGTAGGTAAGAAGGAACCCGACGAGCTGGAATGATGTCGAGATCATGCCGTTCCAGATGAAGGAGAAGAAGGATCCAACAGGCATACCATCTATGTAAACCTCGTCGGATCCGCCCATGCCAGGGGCCAATATTGTCGTTTCCCAGTAGGGAGGAGCAGCATCAGCTGCAGCTTGTTCATAAGACTATCAAGAGTCAGTATTATTGTTCCGGATAAACCTTAAATTGATGGCGCGCATACCGGTGGCATTTCGTCCTTCTCCTTTTCGGGATCGCCTCTCTCTGGGCGCGCAGATAGGTTGGCGAAAACACCATCGCCTCCCCCTCCTATGATTCGTCCACCACGCGATCCCGATGCTGCCGTTGCCGGGGCGGCGGGTGTGGGAGCGGACCGTGCGGCGGTGTCATCGTTATCAACTGGAAAGGAAGGCGTCGAGTTCTGTCGCATCAATCTTCTTCGGTCGTCGACTTCATCGTCACTATCGTTATCGTCGTCGAAAGCGTCGGCGAGGGTGGAATCGACTTGGCGTTGTCGCGAAGGAGATGAGGAGCGGGAGTGGAAGGAAGGCGGTGGCGAGTGGGGGACAGGTTCCGTGAGATAGTTGCGCGAGTCGACTGGACTGTTAATGTTGTCGTCGTCTTGAGCGTTAACCTAAGGACCTGTCAGTAATAAAATAAAATCACCGTCACGATGTGTTGATACTCACTCGTTCGTATCTTCCGGCCATGATGATTGTGTGGGTGGTGTTGGGTTGCCTCCGCGATCCGTCTCGTCACTGATAAGAGCGCACGCACGCTAACGGGGGAATCACAAGACTGAGGATTAAGCTCAGGAAAAGAAAAAGAAAAAGGGAGAGAAGAGGGGAAAGGTTGCAGCCAGAAGTATCACTAGAAAGATAGAGGAATTATAGGGGATCCCCAAAGAGAACAACGTAGGAAGATTGGATGAACGTCAAAAGAATGGGCAAGGAGGGAACCGGTCGGTTGTTGCCTCTTTGATCAAGTGGCAGTTTGCGGCGGTACTCGGGTGGATTGATTTGGCCGTCCAAAAAGGGAGACGAATACGGAAGGAGTGAGTGATGGAGACATCTCCTGTCCAGCTGACAAAGACTCGCAACAGAAGCAAGTGGATAATGATGTGGGGACAACGCGGCGGACGGTGCGGGTTGATGATGACTAACCCGATTGATAGGTCTGAAAGGGTCTTTGTTGATGATGTTGATTTGGACCAAGAATGTTGAAGTGCTGTATGTGTGATATGGTCGCTTCTAGGCGCCAGTAGTCATTTTACAGCAATTGCCAGAGGATTTGGAAACAGCCGCAAGCTCACTGAGTTGATTCCAGTGAGACAGGGAGCCGTTTTGAGCTCTTGAAGGGGTCTCGTAATTCGCCAGGTAGTCCACGAAGGTATTGCTCTGCCTATCCCTTTGATCTTCCCTTGGAGCCAGCCGTTCAACTAGTTCAAAATACATATTTCTCTTTAAGATAACATGGCTCTACCTAACAGAAGAAAGGGGAATCAAACAAAGATGTCATGCCGTCTCGAGATCACTTGACAACAACATGAACACCGAGATATGCCTGAGGCAAGAAATGACCCATATCAGTGCAAAGTACCATACACACTGTGCATCAAACACTGTCTTAGGAATTTCTTCAATCATTGACGTCGTACATATGAAACCTATGCGAACTGACCCTTGTCACGATATTCAATCCTCATTTCACCATGTCGCGTTCATTATCAGTAAGACCTTTCCCGTAACGATCTCCAGCCCATCATACTGACACTATACACCAGCACAAGATCTACACCGACGTCTTCGCCCGCTGGCCGAAGCAGGCCCTCCGTCCCGACCACCAGCTCCAAGATGTCCTCGGCAAGGCCGTCACCGAACGATACCAAGCTTACAAGCCCTCAATGGAGAGGGAGGAACTCCTCAAGGCGAGGGCGCTTCAGTTTCTTATCCAGGAGCGGTATAATGACCGGGTGTGTGTTTGCGACGATAAGGGGAGAGGAGTGTGTTACTGACGCAGGGTGTAGTTTCGACTAAAGGGGCGTCTGCTGGAGCCGAAGAGCCAGCCTACGTACTTTGATGATCTCGTCAAGGAGATTGAGGAGGCGCCTACTAGGTCCTGGCTGGGAAGGTTGGGTAAGAGACTTTCTGGCATGATTCGATTCCAGTAAGAGTCGAGGATTGGAGAGGAATGGGCGTAAACGGAGCGTACCATGTGTGCACGACGAGATCTAGCAAGTCATGTTATGTTGAGGCGCAGAGGATACCCAGGAATGACGTCTGGTTCGTATATAAAAGTGTACATTATCTGTATCAAAAGTAATTTCGCCCTACGAGGTCCGTTTCTTCGTATAATTCGACTTGTACCCAACGCCCGTCTAGCAGCATCCGTGAACAGCTTCACACATCTCTCTAACTTCCACAGCTTAGATATACTTCATCTCAGGGTCCAGCTTGCCCATGAGCTCCATGCTCTTCTCGTACATGGTAAAGACAATACCACCGCTCATGACCAACCTCGCCAACCGCGGCAAAGCACCGCTCCAAAAGGTCAAGACACCCTCCTGCTTAAAGATCATGCTTGCGCACTTGAACGAGTTTCCGTACATTTGACGCGCCTCGATACTCTGCATTCGCGTCTTGATGGTGTCGAGAGGCTGGGTCACATAGACGGTAACGAGACCTGCGAGACCACCCATGGCAAAAGTTCCGACGGCACCGAGTTTCTCGCCGGGCGCGGTGTAGGATTCGGCGAGCTGCTTGAGGAAAGTGTAGGAGCCGAATCGGGTGGCCGAGTTGGCGGCCTGGCGAGCTGTCGTGGGGACGAAACCCTGGAAGAAGCCGCGGAAACCGCGTTCGCGAGCGATGATGGGGACGGCGTGGAGGAAGCCGCGAAGTCGAGGCTTGGCTGACTTGCGGTCATCGATACTAGTTTACGGTTAGAGGTGTAGGGGATCTGAGTTGAGGCGAACGTACAGAGTGGTCTTGATGCTCTCGGTGGGAGTAACGGCAAACAATGACTCGGTAACACCAGCGCCAAAACCCGCAAGAACAGTTCGAGGTCCTGAGAGCTTGCCGTTCTCATCAACAAGCATGTTCTTGTACTGATCGAAAGCGACGAATCCTGATATAGAGTCAGTGGTGCGGTAGCTCACGCGACATGTCCACAAAACCTACGGATACCAGCCTTGGCCGAGTTGCCAATGATCAGGGTAGTGCATCCGGCATACCACTGCTTTCCAAATGGTGGCCATGGGAGCTTCTGACCCTCTGCTAACCGGCGGTTCAACTGGGATCGGGTCTTTGCAACTACAATGTCGCGAGTATTAGTCTTGAGGGGATATTCACGACGTCGTAGACGCTAGTTCGATTTCGGGACTCGACGATTTGGTTCAGAAACGTACATTCGGCGGGGTAAGTAATAGCTAAACAGTCGGCAAGGTTAGCCATGGAACATCCGATGAAAGCTCATGATAGTCACGCAGAACGGGGAAATTGACATACCAATCTCAATGGCACCAGCAGTTGAACCAGCAATGACAGACCTCAAAGGACTGGGCTTCGTGTTCTCGTCTTTCGAAGCTGTCGCCATTGTTGCGGATTTACTTGGGACTGGCGCGCAAAAGAAAAAAGTGAACGTGGGAGAAGAGAGAGTATGTGGTAGAGGAGGAGGAAGAACGATTATTTCGTCACTCTACAAATTACATGTGCGATGATGCCCGATGTCGCTGAGGCTTTTGGTGTTATAGGGTGTGAGGCCACTGGGGGCATGAACCATCCACTGGAGTTTGAGCCGGGGCTTATGCAGGGGTTGGCGTTTTGCTTGGGCCGCCGAATTGCTCTGAGTTGCCATCTTGGCTCAATCTTTAACCTCGGATTTCAAATTCTGGCTGCTTAGAGAGGAATGCTCTTTGTTTGGAGGATTATAAATGCTAGGTGACTGGAAGATATATCTGCATAACTTCGACCTGCTTCATAACACGACTTGGATTAAAGCACGTCTGCCCAACTGGCCGCATCATGGCTTCCACTTCCCCCTCGGGCGACTCGGCACCGCTGATTAACGAGAATCCCAAGCTTCACAACTACTACCAATCCCTCGAATCTCGAGTCGGATACCGACTGGTCCTTGGCGGTACAAGACATTTTGGGTACTGGGATCATGACACATACTGGCCTTTTCCCGTCTCTAACGGCCTTCGTGCCATGGAAGACAAGCTTGCTGCCGCGTTGAATCTTCCCCAAGGTTCTTACGTTCTTGATGCCGGCTGTGGTGTCGGCCACGTTGCACTGAGGATGGCCAAGAAGCACGGCCTTCGCGTAAAGTGCATCGACTACATGCAGCACCACGTTGTCAAGGCGCGTCGCAATATTGAAAAGTCAGGCCTCCCCTCTGGAACTGTCACGGCGGATAGAGGCGATTACCACCATTTGGGGAACATTCCTGAAAACTCCCTCGACGGCATCTACACCATGGAGACATTTGTACACGCAACAGACCCGAAAGCTGTTTTGGAGGGGTTCAAGCGCATCATACGCCCTGGAGGTCATATTGCACTTTTCGAGTATGAGCATAACCCACTCGAGAATGAGCCAGATGACATGGCCAATTCCATGCGGCAGGTGAACGAATGGGCAGCTATGCCGACCAACGCCATCTCCCACCAAGGTGTATTCAAGCAGATGCTAGAGGACGCTGGCTTCGTCGACGTTCAAGTCCGCGACTACTCACACAACATCCGACCTATCACACGACTATTCTGGCTTCTCGGAGTGATACCCCTGTTCTTTATCAAGCTATTCGGATTGGAGCACCGTTTCATTAATACAGTTGCTGGCGTTGAGATGCACAGGCGGTACGACAGATGGCGTTATGTCGCTATTTCGGCGAGGCTGCCTGGCGAGCTTGAGATAGGGAAGAATAAGTGAGAGATACGAGTGATGATCACGGTTCTTTGGGGATGGTGATTGGGAGGATTGGGGGTTGAGTTTCCCTTGTGTATCTAGAGTTAATAAATAGACATGATATCCCAACATGACCAGTCAAGTGTATACTGTCGAGGCTCGTTGTATCCAAATGAATAAAATTAGCCAAGAACCAGCAATATACCCAATATAACCATCTCAACGCCACCTCTTCTCCAACCCAGCCTTCCAATCCCTAAACCCAACCTTTTCACCGCCTATCAGAATCTCTCCTCTGTGCAGAATCTTCCCCAGAGGCGGCACAGAGAACCACTCATGATCGCTCCTGCAGATAATGTCCGCTCTTCGATCACTCGTCTTATTCTCCCGCCCCTGGATCACCTTCATACACGCCCCGCAGTAGCACTCCATGCAATACTGACAGATGCTGTACTCCTCTGACGGCGGGATAACCTCCAGACACTGCGCGCAGCTCTGCTGAATATTTTGGATCTCAGAAAGTTTGGGCTCCATGTATGTGAGGATGGGGGAGTCGACGGGCGTGGCTAGGAGGGCAGCTGTGTCGATTTTACGCATTGATTGGCTCAGGCCGCGGGCGTTTTCGATGTCTGCGGCTGCGATGAAGAGACGGAGGAGGTTGTCGAGTGCATATTCGTCGTTTTGGGAGTCGTCGTCAGAGAGGATGGCTAGACTGTCGAGGATCATTGTGCGGAGAAGTGCGTCTGCGTCGGATTTACGGTCAAGGAGACGGTAGAAGAGGGCGAGGTAGATGGCTGCTACGTTGATGTCTGAACCGACCATGTTGAGAGGCATGTCCTGGTTCTGGTGTTTGCTTTGCAAGCTTTGGACTCTTTCGAGTTCGCCGATCCAGGCTTTTGCTTGTGGCGTTTCAAGACCGGCGTGGAGGGCCTGTTCTCTGTATAGAGATGCAAGTTTCTGGAAAGCGAGTGCGTAGGCCTGACGAGTGGGTACGTTGCCACGGGGTCTGTATCCGGAAGAAGTGATACGTTCCAGAAGGTCGATCGCAGAGACGATGTCACGACTGTAGGTGTAGCTTGCGCCGAGAGATAGACGGAGGTAGAGCGCTCGAAGAGGATCAGGAGTAGCGTCTGCGACTTCAATGGCGAAAATGAGTTGGTTGATGACGAAGTCGGCCTGGCCTACTTTTGAGGCTGCGCGGGGGATCCAGTCTATGACAAGAGGTTTGTTGTGTTGGTCGAGAAGGAAATCTGTGAGACGAGTTCCGCTATATTCGCTGCCAGGGAGGATGGATGATAGTTCGACGAGGAAGTCCATGGTTTCTGCGTGACGGCTTTGGCTGGCGAGGATCTCGAGACGGGCGATTTCAGGCTCAAGGTGTTCTTGCTCGTTAAGAGTTGTGTTCTTTGCGCTCTCTATCGCCTTGATGTAGTAAACCAGCGCTTCCTCCGTCTTGTTGGTTTCGGAATAGCACTTTGCTGCGAGAATGTGATCCTTGTACAGCCGCCATTTACACCCTGCTAGAGTCGTGGCGTCGAGCTTACCACTCGCGATGCTCTCAAGCTCGATAGCTTCACACCCAAGAGCCTGTACCAGCGCCTCTTGAAATCTTCCATCCTTGGAAAGACAATAGGCGATACGACCCTTTGTCTCGACGCTGTTGTTGTCGAGAGCGAGGGCCCGGTCGTAGTGCTTGAGAGCCATGTTGTGCATGCCGTTTGTGAGATATGTACTTCCGAAACGACGATGCCAGTGAGCTGTTTCGGGGATCTGAGACCATTCTGCGGCCCTGGTGATACGTTTCTCGAGAGCGAGTTCTGCCCAGGATGTGTTGGAGTCGGACCACGAGTAGCCTTCTTGGAGAGAAGCAATGGCGTGGACGATCTTGAAGCAGAACAGCGTGGGGATGTACTTTCCAAAGGATTCAGAGAGCCAGGCGCGTGCATATAAATCACCGATGGGCTTGAAGATACCGGGCGACTCCGTGACGGCTTTTGAGGCCCATGTTTTGGCGTCTGGCGGCATGGAGGCGAGGATTTCGGGGTTGCCCATCCATTTACGGAGACCGCGCATGTTCCTGTCGGTGAGAACTTCCAGACCTTCGTTGTTCTTCTCATACATGATACTCCAATCCAGAATGACGGCGTCGTCGGTAAGCATCTGGTAAACACGCTGACCGAGATCACGCTTCTCGGCTGCTGGAACGGTGGCCGGATCGAGGGCTTCAAGATGTTCCTGCCAGTACCAGGCAGCGTACTGCTTGATTGCCTGACGACCGTCGTCGAGTTCCGCCTTTTCGAACCAGGCCTTGTCGGTAAAGATGCGGAGACAAGTCTTGAGAATGTGGATTCTAGCAACGGCTGGGTCAAAGCCGATGGTTGAACTGTCCGTTCCGGAGATGAGGTTTGACGAGTTCTCTTTGCTAAAGAACTCTTTGACCGAGGTGTGGAAAAAGGTGACCCAGGTGGTGGACTTGTTAGATCGATATTGGATATCGTTGGTTGGGTCAAAGGGGTCCGGGCTAGACGTGGGACTGGGCTGCTGGCCTGGACTTATCGATGGACTGGAACTTTTGCCGCCGTTGTTCAGAGCTGGTGAGAGCACCCTGCTGGAGTTGGGCGTTCCGTTCATCCTTCCCAGGAAGCCAGACGATCGAGGACTGTCGGTAGGGTTAGGGCTAGGACGGCGAGCTGAGCTGGATCGTCTGCTAGAGTCGTCGCCGTTCTTAAGGCGTTGCTTCTTTTCATGCTCCTTGATGAGCTCATCTGTTGTTAGACCATCTTCCCTCTCGAGCTCGAAGAAGCAAGCGTATTGGCCGCGAAGTGTCTCCTCGAGATGAAATGGGGAATCACCAAACTTGAGGATCATGACAGCCTCGAGTAGCTCCAGACTGAGGACTTCTTCTGCGCAAGCAATCCATTGGAGCATCTCATTGAGATCGGCGGCTTCTTCCAATGACATGGTCTGTGAGAGGTTTTGCAATGTTCTCGTAAGCATACCGTTGATCTCTTTGGGATATGTCTTGAGGCTCTGAAGGATGGAGCGTGGGTGACGCATGCGGTTGATGTCGGCGAGCATGAACTTGGCAAGGATGAATAGGCCGTCGACCTGCTTGACCATGGCGTCGATGACTTCTTTCTTGAACTCTTGGTTGGTTCTGCCAAGGATGCGAGACCGGTAGATGCTCTCCTCGATAAAAGACTTGACATCTTGTGCATTGCGGTCTGGGGTAACGTGAAGACTCTTGACGATTTGGCCCTGAGAGAGTGGATCGAGAGCATACACGACAGCATCGGTGAGGTATGATCTTCCGACGAGCGCGACTTGTATTTTGCAGTACTCTGGTCTGCGGACCGACACATCATCCGATCCCAGCTGCTCGAGAAGAATGTTGACTTCGTCAGGCTCTGCTTCGTCCAGACCGTCAAAGAAGATGTACAAGGTCTTTTCCCGCATGTCCTCTTCAAACGGCTCCACAAACAGTTTGCGGATTGCACTGGGGATAGTCCTGATCTCATCGGTGCTGTGCAATCTCTTGAGGAGCTGCTTTGCGTAGAAGGCGTCGTTCTCGCTGAGTTGGTAGGCCACGTCTCGAAGAGCCTGGAGAACGGATCTTGTTTCGGGGTTGTTGTCGCGGAAGTAAAAGTAGGCGAGATGGGGGAGATTGGTGGCAGCCCAGTCGATGAGACGAGTTGCTAGGAATGATTTGCCGGTTCCTTGTTTTATTAGAGTGTTGCCAGGGAGTTTGAGGTTCAGAAAAGGATGTTTGACTAACCGGCGGCACCAGACACCCAGAGAAACCTCGTCTCTGTCTTGAGCCATGAGTGAAGGCTCTCATCTTTGAGAATCCATTCTCCTGTCCGTTCTGTTCTCGACTTTTTAATGGCATTGAAGAAGTCTTCAGGAAAAGGTGACGGTTCCAGGATCTCCTTGAGCTTGTCTCGATGTGCTTCGTTGCTGCGTTCACGAGCCTCGGTTCGCAACTGCAGGACTGTGTCGTTCATCTGGGTCACGATATCCTCGACACGATCCGTCTTGACATTGAGTTGAGCAACGCCTCCGTAAGTGTCGGCGAGAACCTGTCTCTCTTCGCCGATGTTGAGAGCCTTGAGCTTCTCCAAAGAGTCCGCCACGGGACTCCCTCTGCCAATGATACGTTTGAAGAAAGACTTGACTCGGCCACGACGAACTTCCTTTGTCGCCAGCACAAACACTTCAAACAGAGTTGCTAGGATGGTGACAACCTTGGCACGCAGAGCAGCGCCCATCTGGTGCTGGACATAGACATCCAGCCTTGAGGTAAAGTCCTACAAAATGTGTCAATTATGTTTCCATCAACTGCTTCTAATGGTAGCAACACTCGACTCACCTTTAATTGCTCAAACAGCTCAACGATTGTGTCGTATGCAGCAGAAACATCCCTCGCAGCATTGATGAGGTAGCAAACAGCACCAAAGATACTATCGGCTGGCTCAAACATCTCGGCGGCAGCACCTGCGACGATGCCTCCAATGACCTCAACAGGGGTGAGTGCGGCGGCTAGAGCGCCGAACAAGGTCTTGCGCTTCTCACGGAACTTTGTGAACTGCTCATTCTGCTTGTCAAGCTGACGCATCAAGGCGTCGATAGACTTGAGAGGAGGGTTCAGATAGTCATTGAGCTTCTCACCTGAAGCTTCCGAGTACAAAGAGCTGGCATCTTTTAGGATCTGTGAGAATTGGGCCTCAATGGGTTTTGAGGTCTGGTCTTTACGGCCCGCCATGCTGTAATGATGGGCCCGCAAGGGTCTGTGAGAGGTATCTGAAGAGGAGCTATAGGGCTGAGGAATGGATTGATGAGAACTGTCGGCATCAAAAGGGAACTTTGTCAGATAAAGACGATTGAGGGAAGGCATCAAAATGATTGTGCCGTGGGGACCGGAATTGGCGTATGAGGCGAGGCATCAACGAATGACGAGGTATCGTTGTTACAAGGTAGGGGAGCCCAAGAGCACCCGGAGAGTAAGCTGACTGGGATTTTCCCTGTGTTGATCAAGCGAGTGCTCAATGAAGGAGATTTATTCGATCAATTCCAGCACAAGAGTGGGAATGAGATGGGGTTAAAAAGTGTCATCAGCACAGATGCTGCCCCCGAACCTCACAGTTGCAGTACATGGGAGTGCATATGTACCATGCCTCAGTCGGTAAGGCTACTGTCGAGCGTTGTGCCTGTTGGGTCATCTCTGGGCTGAAGGCCTAGTAGAGGGAGGGGAAGGGGTTATTTGAGGGTTGTTTCGGTTACTTGGCATGCGTTGTGGCCTTTGCCGCGTGATCAATCGTAGGGCTGTACATGCCAGCAGCGAAATGTAAAATCCTTTCAGCCTTTGACGTTGCCATTTTTGTCAGCGATGCGTGAATTCGTCAGTCAAGGAAAGCAACGAGATGTTTCTGGAGGTGGAGGAGGAGGAGGAATTGCAGGGGGTTCTTTCGCCTGTTGTTGCTTTTTTTCTTCAATAGCGCATCAGCCAGCACAGCCCTGTGGATGATTCCATTGATTAGCGTGCGGAGCGGGATAATGGCGGCAGTCTGTGCTCTTTTCCGGCGCCTATTTCTATTGATGTGGACGTTGAAAGGGTGTTTATTAAGGTTGAAAGGATGTGGACGTTCGGAAGGATGTGGCTGAGAGAAGCTGTTGGGATGTGAGACTGTTTGCCTGTTTATGCCCCGCGTTTGTGACAATGGCATGAGACAGGAGGCAAGAGGTAGCCGTCACGTGGGACGTCCAAGAAGAGATCTTTGGGAGCCCAGGGTAAGTCAATGGCATTTCCAACATCTGTAGGACACACTGATAAACATGTTTTGCTATTCAAACCAATTATTGATGCTGCATTTGTTACATCGTAAGGCTCAATTTCAGACGCATATATATACATTTGGAAACTCCTCATCTTGGTGAATAATACCCGGCTTCTCGGTAACCACAACACCACATTCTCGGAAATCATTTACCAGACACTTTACCCACGGCTAAATCCCACCTGCATTCTCCCTACCGGAATTCTATCAATTGTTAAGATCTCCCTTCCCGCATTGACATGACACCACACTTCAATATCTTCTACACGCAATGTGATTGGTGGAAAAACCATCCCGACCCATCGTTTTCACATCTTCAACATGTTATATAAGCCCACCGCCATCAGTTTACCAACATCTAAACAACTCACTCATAAACTTTCATTTTTCTGTTATAAACAAAGGTCAATCATGTCTGTGACATTCACAAACCCCGTTATCCGCGGCTTCAACCCCGACCCAACAGTCTGCGTCGTCCCAGCCACGGATTCATCCCCAACGACCTTCTTCCTCAGCACTTCCACCTTTGAATTCTTCCCCGGATGCGCCATTTATACCTCTACCGATCTTCTCAACTGGAAGCTCATCGGTCATGCTCTCACGAGACGAAGCCAGATTGACTTACGCACTGTTGAGCCTGGTGCAGGGAGCTGGGCTAGTACGTTGAGATATCGACCAGATGAAAAGAGGTGGTACCTGGCGAATGGTATCTACCACAGATATCGGCCTGTTTCTGATGTGAGTTCTTTGAGGCACCGGAACTACACCAAACTGAGTGACTGACTGTCAAGGAACGCATTTTCCCAAGGGGCTTTTATGTCTGGACTGACAACATCTGGGATGACAATGCCTGGTCAGACCCTGTTTACTTTGATAACCCAGGCTTTGACCAAGATGTAGGCCCCATCACGCCTGAGCAATTGAATGCACTCTGACAGCCCTTGATAGCTATTCTGGGATGATGATGATGACAAAGTGTACCTTTCAACCACTATGAGACTCGCACATAGGTCCCCCAACTCCAAGCTCAAAGACTTTGCCATTCATATTTCAGAAATCGATATTTCGACCGGTAGAACCCTCACGCCACCAAAAGTCATCCGCGAGTCTATTTATGGCGTTGCAGAGGGATCCCACATTATGAAGCGTGGAGACTATTACTACCTCTTCACTGCCGAGGGTGGCACTGAGGCCGGCCACCAAGAGTGGGTTCTACGCAGCAAGACTGGTCCGTATGGGACTTGGGAAGAGCAGGGAAAGCCACTCTGGTACAATGGGCCTGATGAGGAGGTTCAGAGGACAGGACATGCTGATATTTTTGAGGACGGTGATGGACAGTGGTGGGGGCTGTTTTTGGGAGTGAGGCCCGTTAAGAGTGAGGGTTCCTATCTGGAGCCACAGTTGGGTATGTTTGTGAGAGTTTGCCAACACTTCAAGTGCTAATGGATTTAGGCCGTGAGACATTTCTTGTCACAGTTGACTGGGAGGATGACTGGCCAGTATTCAATGAGGGCAAAAACGTCACCCTCAAAACAAAGGGCAGAAGCTCCATGGGATCAGTCTCCACCAATGCCCTCCACACATGGCAAGCTGATCTATCCAAAGCCACACTAGAGCTGGGATGGTACCAGAAGAGTAAGTTGTCGTTTATTTGGCGAGAGATGTCAACTAAAATCATTCAGATACTCCCCTGAAGCAGTCCTACAGTCTGACTGAGAAGCCCGGTGTTCTGCGACTCTACGGAAATTGCTTTGATCTCTCAAGCCCCGAAAGCCCTGCAATGCTTCTTCGAAAACAGACTTCTATCAGTCAAGTTTTCAGCACCAAGCTGGCGTTCAAGCCTAGTGCTCGTGGGTATGAAGCTGGTGTTGTTCTGTATTGGAACCATTACTCGTATGCTACTGTTGGAATAGTAGCGGATGAAGAGGACGGAAACCTTGCGACAAAGGTGGTCGTTCGTGAACCCCAAGGGAAAGCCGGGGAGTTCAAGGTATTTCCTACAACATGTCAAAAAGATAAGAGCTAATGAGGTATAGATCAACACGCACTTGATACAGAGCGTCACCGAGAGCTACGAGTTTACCATCACGGCGCACCCTACATCTTATGATCTTTCTATCAACGATGGACCTTCGATTGGAGTTTTGGCAAAGGATTTGACTATTATGCCCCCCGTTGGAATGTGCTTCACAGGGATCATGTTTGGAATTTATTCATTTGGGAGAAATGCGCCGGTGCTTGATGGAGCGGACTTTTCAGAGATCAGGATGGAGGAGTTGGAATAGACTAGGAGAACGAGTTCTCTTTACCTAGGATATATGGTCTATATGTAGATGTGTGTACCTAACTTCTATACGTTGGCTTGACAACTTAGCATGGTGATCTCTGCAAAAATGAGACCTTGAGCTTATTTACTAGTGGCTGGGAATTTTTCACCGCCTTCGTGGGGATTTCTCTCGCAGGATCTCGAGTTCTTCTATATGGCCAGATACTTGGACCGCAGATAGTAAATCAAATTATAACTATATGTAGGTAGATGTGTGTAAAACTGTGCAAAAATACAATTGGGGTTACAAGTTGTAATACCATCTTTATTACCACTCTTTTTCACAAATACTGTAGCTATGGGATTGAAGAAGTTACTACACCTTTCATGTCAAGGAGCAAAGATAACGGGAGAGGAAAGAAAACAGAAGAACGAACTGTGAAAATCGACAAAAAAAGAATTCTCATGTCTTGGACATGTGGCGGATCTCTCCCGCCGGGAATTGAACCCGGGTCTCAAGCGTGACAAGCTTGCATACTGACCACTATACTACGGAAGATGTCAGACGTGGGCGTCTGAGTAGGTGGACTGGCTGTGGTGGGAGAGACAATACTTTAATAAATATAGCTCACAATCTTGCAGCCGTCTGTCCCGATCCTCATCACAACACACATCTACATCGCTTCGCAAACACGACAGACACCTCTACTATTCAATATAATTACAAAGCTGCTTGTACTGAATCAAACTCAATAGTTCAAATACTAATATCTAAGCCTCTCCCCAAATTTCATCAGCAATCTCCCTCACCAACCTCAACTTCTGCCTCTCCTCCTCCTCACTCAACGGATAGCCACTCTCATGCGTGCTAAACCCACACTGCGGACTCACAGAAACCCTCTTAAGAGCCTCCTCCCTGCTCTCGCCAGACCCCTTAGCTACCCACTCTGCCGCGTTCAGAACCCTCTTCTTCATCTCCTCCTTGTCCTCCAGCTGCTGCAACTTTGTGCTGATGACGCCGACAACGACGTTTTTGCCATGCGGGAGATACTGCAGTGGCTCGAAGCCGCCGGAACGCTCAGTGTCGTATTCCAGGTAAAATGTGTTGACGTTGAGGTCTTTGAAGAGCTTCTCCGCGATGGTGTCATAGGCGCCTTCGGCAAAGTGACGGCCACCGATGAAGTTGCCGCGGCAGAGGTGGATTCCTGTGTGCATGTCTGAGGGGATCTTGGAGAGAGAGTCGTTGTAGAGCTTGATGTAGGCGTCTAGGAGGTCGTCGACGGAGCCGATGTTGTCAGAGTCGGCAGCCCAGCCATCGCGGAACTTTTGAGAACAAAAGTCTAGAAAGAGTGAGTAGATGTTCAAGAGAGGTGTATCGGGTCACTTACAGGCCATTCCAGGGTCGTCGAATTGGACGTTTCGCAACCCAGCCTTGTATAGCTGGTCTAGTTCTGCCTGGTACACTTTGGCGACGTCCTTAAAGTACTCCTCATCGTTGGCATACGCCTCAGGAGCATAAGCCTTTCCCTGCTTGTACCGCATATGGAACCAAGCAGGTGTAATCATAGTGAGCTTAATGGCGTCCCAGTCTTCCTTGGGGACGAACTGCTGAACGAGTCGCAGCTCATGAAGGTTGGACTCGGCGGCGTTTGGGTCGTGAGAAAGCTTCTCAACAGCAATGACTGAATCTCCCGGCATGACCTGACGATCATTTTCGATCAGACTCACCACATCGGGGTGGTATAGCCTGAACATGCTCGCTTCCGCATCCTGAAGAGCGCTGGTGCCTTTGAACTCGGACCACATAAGACCCCAGAAGCGGGTGCGGTTGTACTCGCCGCTGGTGACGGCCTTGAAGCCTAAATCCTGCTGCATTTTGACCACATTCTTGATCGAATTCTTCTCGACCTCGGCGAGACCTGCATCTTGGGGAGACACGCCTTTCTCACGAATCTCTTCTCTGACGTCGAGGAGGCGCTGGGGACGGAGGAGAGAGCCCATGTGCTCTGCGCGGAATGGACGAGGGGCCATTTTGAGATATTTTCTGGCTCAGAGACTTGTTGATTCAGCGTTGATCTATTTGATGAGAGTGAGAAAAATATTGTTCAAGAGGGGGGGGGG
>JABFEV010001925.1:0-15369 GCA_013618395.1 Fusarium domesticum
GGTTCACTGTGGCATCATTCGACTCATGATGACACACGAGGGTCGTTGAAATATTGCACCATATTCCAGTCAGCCGTTGCACCGTTATGTGCTTGTTGATGTCCGGGATGCTCCAACATGGCTCCAGAGAAATTCTCCCAATTGTCAAACACGACAGGAGCGGGAGAGTATTCAAATTCCATCATTGACTCGCCAGTCTCTTGCGTCTGCGGCGGTTGGGGAAGCTCTCGTTTCTCGAGCGGCGAGGGCGCAGGAGGAGGCATCAGAGGCGACGTGGATGGTCCCATCGGTGAGTGAGACGACGGATCTGGCGAAGGTCTCTGTGCTGGCGTGAATGGTTGTGAAGATACAAGGATCGTGTTTCGGAATGGCGTCGCGAATGGATTCTGAGACGGGTCAGGGGATGGCATCATCGACTGGTGCTGGCTGGGTGCCTGCGTGGGCAGCGTCATGAACGACATTCGAGGATCCTGGGCGAATCCCTGGGGTGCGAGGCTCGCGTGCGAGTACTGAGGCGAAGGGATAGGGGCTGAGGTAAGGACGATATCGGCGAGATCATACGCAACACTGACAATCCATTGGGCCTCGCCCTCGTCACCAGAAAAGAACTCGAGAAGATCCTGCAGTTGTCCGGGGTTCTCGTTCTCCAGGAAGCCTTGGGCACGACCTGTCTTGCTAGGATGCCAGCTGAACTGGGGTCGGCGACCGTTGTATTCCGACTGCTTGCTAGCGACGAGAGCGTCCCAAGCTTCGCGGATTAGAGGCTGGTGAAGGAGACCATAAACAACGCGAGAATGCATCCAGTCACCCTTTGTCATGCCCGATTCGAAGTGGCGGGCGACGTGCTCAACGTGACGTTCACGGGCTGGGTGCAGAGCAGAGCAGAAGCCGCAAGCCCAGTACTTGCGCTTTCGTAGGAATTTGACGACCTTTTCGGCATGAGGGCACGTCTTGCAGCCGTGGCACTGCTTGTGATGCTGGTTGAAAGAGTTGGAACCCCAGAAACTGCGGTTGCAGCCAGGCTCGGGACAAGGGTACTTGCGCCAGCGCTCATGAAACTCATCCTCGTGACGCTTCCAGTCGTACTTGCGCTTGAAGCTCGTCTCGCACGAAGTGCACCAATAGATGTTGGTCTTACCAGCAGTACCGGCAGGTCCACCCAGAGGACCGAGTGGTCCAGAGACGGGGTTGGAGGGTGGGAGAGGGAGAGGCGCCTGGGATCGAGGAACGGTTGAGCTCGAGGCCCAGGACACCGAGGACTGTCCCGAGTTGGTCGACCAGATGGATGCATGGCCGGATGAGCCGGAGCTTGTCGACGAGACCGAGATACGGGGGCGGTGATTATATGGCGCGGAAGGAGGGAGGAAGATGGCTGTAAACCGGTTAGTGGATCATTGTGAGCAAGACTGAGCAGATCGACGGCGATCAGGGGTCAGATTGAGGCGACGTACCAGAAACGTCCTCGGGAAGCGCTTCGGGCTTGATGTCGGCCGAGGGAGTGGTGGAGGCGGACGAGGTAATGGTTGGTGACGCGGTGACGGTTGGGATGTTGGACATGATGGGAGGTGGAGGAGGGCATCGCATGGGAGGTGGTGGTGCGAGCGAGGCATTATTGCTATGGGTGGGATGAGCTGGTTGTTGGCTCATGAACGTATTCTGCTGAGGCTGACAGTGGATGGGTGTCATTGAAGGAATCGAAGGTATCGCGGCCATGGTCATGGAAAGCTGGCTTTCATCGACCCATTGGTGAAGGAGATCTTTGGAAAGACCTGAGTCAATCAAGGCCTGGAGGTTTTTTCTAGCCTCGGCCAGAACATCCTGAGGAGTAGCATCGTGATGCTGCTGCTGATGAGAAGGCGACGGGCTCGGTTGTTGCGACATTGTCTGCTGGTGCTGCTGATGTTGATGGAGATGCTGGTGAGGGCTTTGACTCTGGCTCTGATTCAAATCCATGGGCACAGCTCGCATGGAGGAGGAACAAGGTGGACGGGCAGCAAAGGTGAGTTGCAGTCGAGATGGTTGATATGGACGCGTATTCGAGTTAAGGCAGGCGATGTGAGAAGGCGTCGAGATGAGTGATATCCAATCCTGATCCAGGAGAAGCGAGCGGAAGCCAAAGAAACGAAGTATCGAACGAGTGACGTTAATTCGAGTCTGATTGGAACGAAGAAGAAAACGAGAAGAAGCGAAAGACGAAAGCGAGAGTAAAAGCCCAGAGACTAGTATAGCGAGAGTGAGAATTAACAGTAAAAAAAAGCGAGTACAAGAGAAGAAAACAGAGAATCCTTTAAGAGTTGAAGGAGGTCGAGGTAAATGAGGCGGAGGACGGGAGGAGTGAAACGGGAGTTGGTGGATAGCTAATTCTGGGGGGTACTGGTTGAGAGCGTTTTGGGCTTAGGGGCACTGCGTGCTGGATGTTGGTTGCTTAAGGGTTGAGGTACTGACTGGGGGGGCTCTGGGCTACACTTTCTTGGGCTGGAAAGCGAGCAAATGGGGGGGTGTGCGCGCTGGGGAGAGGATACTCAGTGGATCTATCCATGGGATCACAACAGAGCGCGCTTCTATGTATCTCGACTTATTTTTTGTGCAGGTGACCCAAGCTCAAAGAACGAGGCCTTACAGTTTGTTGTCTCTGTCGTCGACCAAGGTATAAAGTTTCTCCAGAAATATTATTAGATCCGTCTATGAATAATTGTCTCTCCCGAAGGGGGGAGGCGGGCTCGGTTGGAACACCTTGAGTAACAAGGAGAAGGGGTAGATAAAGTGTTACAGCATCAAGTCCGCGCGCTCCGGGGAGGGGGTGTGCGTGTGTGTGTGTATTATAGAGTAGATCCCCAAAGGTCCGCCACCCCCATCCCGCCATCCTCCTGCAGGTTACACTTGAAAACCAGTCAGTGAGATTATTTAATATCTCAATAAAATAAATTCCAAATAATTAGCTATCTAGCCAATAGCTGGATCAAGGTTCTCTGTTTATTCTGTCTAGTTTCTGGCATAGTTTAAATTAATTTGCTAATATTAGTAGCTAGTTTCCTCCCTGCCTGTTTATCAGCCTTATCTCGAGCTCCGATTATCTCTAGAGTTAATAGAATGGTTAAATTAGGGTTAACTTTAACAGCCTTGCAGCTAGCTCATTGCTTAAAAGCTAGACTCTCTATTAAAACCTCGTTTTCCCTCTCTAACTATATAATCTAGTTGTTCTAAATGTTAATTTACTTGCCTGCCTTGTTTAAAATAGTTTTAATATCTCTATTAAAGTAATACGCCTATTTATAAGCTAATTTAACTTTCTTTTTTTTAAAAATATTAAATCTGCTTTAAGAGATATTTTAAACTCCCCTCTTTAGTATTAGTCTTTTATTTCTTTAGCATGCTAGACCTTTCTGCTGCCAGGTTAAGCTGCCAAGAGGCTTTAGATAGCTAGTTTAAAGGTACTCCCCTATTAAAGTTAGTTAAGTAGATGCTAGCATAATGAAAACTAGCCTGAATATTGCTTTTAGAAAAGCTTACTTAGAAGCTATTTAAAGATATTATAAAGCATCTTGCCTAGTAAATTAATAATATATTATAGCCTTAGAAGTTTTAAGTTTCTTAGTAAAGTACTACTTTAAAGGGCTGATAATACTAATACCAAGAGGCTATGTAATGTATAATAAATAACAAGGAAGCTAGCTTCAAGCTCTTTCATTAGCTTTATTTTAACCTCTAGACAACGCTTAAAAACTAGTTAACTTGGTTCTTACTAACCTACTTAATTTGGCCAGCCTTCTCTTCCACTAACGCTCAGTTTATAATGAAAGATTTAAAGTCAATTGATAAAAAACTGCGGCTACAAGAGTCAAGTTACTACTTTGTAAGAAGTATGTGATGCTATTGAGAGGAGGCGAAAGGGGGGGTGGCGGACCTTGGGGGATCCACCCTAGTGTTCCAACGCAGTGGAAAGGAAGTCACAGCTAGTTGCCCACAGTAAAAAGGAGAATGGATCGTATTTGCTGCTATCGAGAGTGAGAGTAAGAGAGGGAAGCTTGCGCGCTTCTGGCACCACTTTGGTGAGCTTGGGGGCGATATAAACCTGGCAAGGTGGATAGAAATGCGAGTCCCTCTTTTTCTTCTTCCTTCCTTCTTTCCCCCTCCTCTTCCTTTACGGCCGAGATGATCCTTCAAGGTTCCGGAGATGTAAGGCGGATGTTTGTTGTAAATTCCTTCGGGCCCAAGGGGGAGGGGGATGGTGCGAGAAGGGGGATTTGTTGACAAGGAAGATGGGGGAACAGGAGAATTTTTCATGTCACAAAGAGGGAGTGAGGAAGAAGACCAGTGACGTGACTGATAGGGGGAAGAATGGGATGGGATGGGATGGTTCTTGATTCTGCAGGATGAGTTGTGATGGAGTTTTATTTTTACCAACTGTCTATGGTAGCATCTGATAGAGTAGAGTAGTTCCGTACACCATGACATTCATAGTTCAAGATGGTCAATGAAAGTGTCTAGTTGTAGGCTGACAATAACAGTATCCAGATACTCACCATGTCAATTCAAAACCTCATCATCACCTTCAAGAACCATCTCATTATGTTTATCGACCGATAAAGCGGGACCTTGCACGCCAAATCACCTCCCATCTCGTCATCGGTAAATCAACGCAGTCTGAGGACTAACAGGGGTATCTCTACATGGTACCTGTATAGGGGGGTAGGGGTGTCACAGCAGAATGAGAAGCAGGGATACTCGTTACACCTAATTACTTTGTCTGTCCTCTTCCTCAGTCTTACTACGTAGGAACTAATAAAAGGTAAAATAAAATGAAACTGAATAAGATCGAAAAGAGAGAAGCGTAAGAAGAAGAAGGAAAAAAGCCAACTGGATTTCCAATTTAAACTCACACAACGGCGAATACTTTCTGCAAGCCATGCATGACGCACCCGTGAATTGAGTTACACGGACATCATCCAGGGGTAACAAAAAAAAGACGGACGCGTGCACGTTCAACCTACTAGTAAGCTGACCAATGGAATCTTCAAGAGTTGGAGATGTGCATAACTCTATGGGTCATGAATGAATAAATGGCATAAAATAGTTACAACATCGACTTTGTAAATATTGTGGATATTATAGACCATTCAATTAGGCATAACTAGATACTAATCAACCCCTTTTAGGAATAGCATTGTTCATCGACCTTCCACACATCTCACTCAAGACAATCAACATCACCTCTCCCTCTTTTATCTCTCCGACACCTTTCGAGGGAGTTGAACCCCAGTAAACTAGGCTAAAAAGCCAATCCGGGCTGATGAGCAAGGGCCAGAGCACATCCCCCCTCTCTCTCTTCTCCCAGCCGAACATGGGGCGTAGAAGTATTCATGTTTCTGTAACATACCAAGACTCACCTGAAACGCGACAATCACAAGGATTTATATGCCTCTCTCTTCCCCTCTCCCTTTCACACAACTCGCAAGTCTGGTTCAAAACAAAACCCAGTCAGCTTACACTCTCAAACACGTGATAATTAACACACAGTACAGAAGAAGAAAAGAGAAAATATAATCTGGGTCGTTGAACGTTTCGAAACGGTCAACGGCTTGTGAAGAAACTGGCGCTTTGCAGCTGACCCTTCTTTTCTTTATTTTTTTTCTCAGCCTCTATAAGAAAAGTTGAACCATGATGCTGGTAGTATTGGTAGAACCTATTCTATATATACATGACGATAGGATTTGTTTGCTTATTTTCTCACTTATTAGCTGTAAGCAATGAACAACATATAAAAATCGGAATCATGAACCATGTCTCTAAAAATAAAAACACACCTTGACAGACGCCGAAAGATCCGAGTATTCAACTCGTTCTGTCGTGTTCTGCAGATCGTTCACGAATTACTCTTTACGTATTCCTTCCTAGTTGTACTTCTTCATGGGATATGCCGAGTCTAACATCTCGAAACCCCCACCCCATTCTTTTAGATCGATACATTAACAAAAGGTTCCGTGGTCTCTCTCTCAGTTGATGTACAGAACAATGTTTAAAAACGGTTCGTCGCACAGGCCCAGGGGTAAAAATACCAAGAAAAGCCGACTAAGCATTAGGTTGCATCCTTTGTGGAAATTAAAAAAAAGTGTCGGTTCGTGTTCCTGGCGCTTGTATAAAAGTCTGGCTTGTGCAGCCCTTTTGTGCTACTTGAGAATTAAAATGGCTCAGCCTTGTAATGAAGATTCATTAAACCTCCACTTGTCTCATAGATCAATTATACAGACATCCCTCTTTATATTTCCAGTGCCATGTTACACATCCATCTCGTTATCAAACCCAACTCCCATGCTTCCTAATCCACCAACACTGACACCTACTGTTAGGTCCTCTCTCATCCAATCCTACCATGGACAATAAAACGAGTACAAGGGTTAGGCGGAAAAATACTAAGAAGAAAGAAGCAAGAATATTCCTTACTTAACTCGTCTTGTGTTGGAAAGAGAGAAAAAATGAAGAAGATCACGGACGCTAACGATCTGAATCCTTGATTCGGCAAGGTCGCCGTGTCTGAACAGAGGAGAGATTAGTACAATTAAAGCAAAAAAGATGAGTTCATACGTGGGTGGCGGTGTATGTACATTGATCAAACCACCTAAACTTATGCACAACAAGAACAGTAAAAAATACTCAAATACAATATATTACAATGTTTCGAACCACTGCCGTCTTTTCCACGTCACACGCACAGACAAGCACATACAAGAAAGAAACCCCTGCTATTTCATTAACAAAACACTATCCGTACTTGTACCTTTTTTTTTATCATCCCCACTCTCACAAACTACATTTGGTTTCCAGCTCCGAAGATAAACACCCCAGAGACAGTGTATAACCTCCGGAGAAACGAAAAAGGAGTTGATAAGAAGAGGAATAGGAAGAAGAAAAGTATTATTTCTTTTTTATTACTAAGTGCCATTTTATACTGCATATTATAATACAACGGAGAAGTAGCACTAACCAAGAACAAACTGTGAACTTCATCAAAAACAACTCCCGACAAACGTCACACAATCCTTCCGCCAAGAACCCTTCTTCCCGCTTTCACCCCCTTTATCAGCCTGTTCTATTGAGAAAAGAGACGGAAGAAAAATACACTTATAGATTTTCAGCTTAAGCGGATAAACTCGGCCGAAATTAACAAAAAAACTCACGTTTAAAACGCCCCTAGCCATTAAACCACATTGTTTCTCTAGTGTCAGGAAGCTCGGACAAGTCCTTTCAGAAAGGGCAGAAGAAAAACTCCCCGTTTGGTTTTGTCGATCATTTTTGTTGTCAAGATACCCATCGATGCCGAGCAAGATCGGGGAGTGGTGATCCGTTTAACAAAGAGGCCATAGCGATACAGTCCACCGTGACGACATTGATTCATTACTTTGCCAAGTCCCTTTTTACTATTAACTTATGCAGTGGCGAAACATATGAGATGGTGGGGAAAAAAGACTATAGTTCCGAATACTTCTCCCGCCGTTGAAACGCCCTATCCATTGCCTAACCACCAAAAGATCCATCCAGTAGTTAGTCCCTCATGCCCAAATAAGGAGGCCTCCACGATACAACGCTTGCTTACACTGAAGACCCCTTCTCCCTCCCAAGCACCGTTGCTGAACTCCCAAGCACCGGTCATGAACCCCTCAAGCACTGGTGCTGAAGTAGTAGTTCTCCCACAGATACTCGTAATCTTCCAGAATACCAGCAATGAAACCAGGCATCCTCCTTGTAACCCCTCCTACAACCCCCTTCGTGACGTTCTCGTAGCAAGCCCCTCTCATAGCCCACCAGCCCATCGCCCATCCACGTCTGTTCCACTCATCTCTCTCCAGTGCCGTTGTCCTCAGTCCGCGATCCCGTAACTGCCGCGCCGCGTACTCCACCGCCAGTCCAATCAGCCATGGCGTCCACGACTTCTTGTTGCCGCTTCGCGCGAGAGCTGCCGCATACACGAGGGGCGATAGGATGTGCAGTATCTCGGCACCCTGCCCGCTCCCCTGCAGCTGATTCAGTAGCTTGCTGGCCGGCTTGATGTCGTCCGCCGTCAACACCCGTCCCAGTAGGTACGAGCTGATGTCGCCAGAGTCTGGCAGCGAAGGCAGGCTCATACCCGTCCGGGGCATGGCCCACTCACGCTCGTGCGCCGGTTTCACGGGCCGCTCTGATCCAGACGCGGACCCAGATACTGAAACTTCGTCCATCAGCTCGCTCTCGCTACGGAATGCCTCCTCTTCGTCCTCCTGCGTGGCGTCCTCTGGGATCGGCTCGCGCTCCGGCAGCACGGGCGTCACCAGTGGCCGCGATCGTGTGATCCGCAACAGTAGCAGCCGACAGATGGCTTTGAGAGCTTCCAGAATCACCACCACCTTCCACCGCGATTTCTCACCTCCTCTTCGCTTAGCTGTCATCTCCCACAGCATCTCCGTGTAGATAATCATCTGAAGAAACATGGCTATCCTACGATACGCCCCACTTCGATGTGTCCAGTGGCGCGTGTATCGCGCATGCGCCGACGGTACCGATACCAGGGGAAGGCGTGCAACGGCCTTTCTAAGTAGCGAGTCATGGTAGAGGGAGAGTAGCTGAACGCCAGAGTGTATAGACTCGGAAGCGATCTCGGCGTCGCGGAAGCGGCCTGTGAAAGCGCTCGTTAGTAGAGCTCGCATTTTCCATCGACAACATGTTCCCATCGACAGGGAAAGTACTTCGTGGTCACTTACCTGGAATAATATACGTCAAGCTCCGTAGAGCGCTCTCAATCTGCGACACCGAACTAGCATTCTTGGTGATAAACTCATCATACATAGACAGCCATTGCGGGCGCAGTATGCTCCCCACCGATGATTTCTGCGCTTTGGAGTTCAAGGAAGATGTTTCAGGCGCCGCATCAGAGTATGTTATGACATGGTTAGAAGACGAAGCCATCGTAGAGGAACAGGCGATTGATGAAAAGGGTGCGCTGGAAGTATGCTTCGTCGTCGGGAATCAGCGGTTTTGCTTAATCAACAGCTTCCATGGCGCAGGGGCGTCGCCGGCTTTGTGGATTTTCAATGGGGGTGCGATGTTTTCGCGAGGTTTCGTAGATGCTGTGACAGAAGGAGAGGTGAATTGGGGATGGGATTTGTTCGTTTGGTCTGGTCGGACGAGGTTGAGCTCATGTGCTCTCCGAAAGGGACCGAGGCACGTCACTCCTTGCCGGTACAGTTAGAAGTGTGGAGGTGGGGCTCTTGGCCTGAGGCAGTTGACCTCGGGATCGAGTTCCGAATGGGTTACCCTGCGACTGCATTGGCAACTTATCAAGCAGAATGGATTCGATATATCTGTGTTAAAGGGCATACGGTTGAGTATTGACGATGCATTTAATTTAAAATAGCTGAATACCACAAGTTGGTACCGTTTTCTTAAATGTTTGAAACTCTGCGTTAATGCTAAACACCTTGTAACCACATATCATTAAAGTTGAATATCATGCTAATTGCTTCCAATGTTTATACTACATGACAGCATGAAATCCTGCTCCCTCAGTGGAACCCGTCCAGGCCGATTGTCCTGGAAAGTAGATCTTCTTGAACCCGTGGTATTGTACAAACAACCAGATCCGTTTACTCCTACCAAACATACTTTGTCTACGATCTACAACCATACAGCCAAATACATTGATCCATCATCAACTACTCAAATCAAAGCAAAACCGGCCTGTTTCAAAGCCTTCCCAGTCGGCAGAATTGGCCTACCCTGCCAAGGAAAAGGCCAGAACAGAGGATTCTCTATAGTGTCTGCTGATATGCCCACAGCAGGCCGGTCTTCGCCAGCAGAACCTGCACCTACAACGGCGCCGGTATCTTTCCTGCTCTTAGCACTGGCACTTCCAATCATGGTTTCGCCTGTGCCCCATTGGCAAAGTATGTCTCCATTCCGTACATTCGGTGCAAAGAAGTTGAGACTATCGGTGCTCGTCAACCCGAGACGGTCGTATTCCTCGGACTTGAAAGTGTCCTCCGGGCCAATCTCGATCTTCCACTTCTGGGCAAGGTACTTTAGGATATTGAGTGCCTGCTCGGCAAATTGGTGGCAAGGTGCCATCTCGGTAAGGTCAGCGATGCCCTGTTTGATAGATTCCGCGACAGTGGGGTCGAGTTTTATCGCCATTTCAACATCCTCCAGCGTAGGCTCCGTGGTGGGATCCGACGAGGCAACGACGGTTGTTGCGGCAACCGCCAGATGCATGATAGCCGATGTCAGGACGAAGTAGGGTACAAAGGATGGCGTTCGCCGCAGTGTGTACAGTTGCGAGTATGACCTCAGAAGGCGTTGGATTGCGTCGGCAGCTTGTGAGCATACATCGCGGGGTGAGACCTTAGACCCGAGGATCTGTAACTTGATCAAGGGCCGGAAGAGGAGAAGGATTGCGAAATGATAGTACATGCTTCGGAAGGTCAGTATATCTATCGATTACAATTTCGGAACATAAGCTTACTGTGCGAATAATACAGCCGGAGTAAAGTTGTGTCCAAGTCGTAATACTTCTGGTATTTGGTCATACCAATTAAGGTACTGGGTGTAGATGCCCAGGAGATCTCTCGCTGTTAAAGGTCTCCCCGGGGAGTGCAGAACGTATAGTGATTGATGTACAAGTTCACTTAGTTCACAGAAGCACTTGTAAACCGATCTGACGTTGGATGGCTGTTCACACGACTTCTGAAGCGGAGCGCCTGACACCCTTAGTACAACATCCGACAAAGTGCCATAAGATAGGCTCACCATCATCGGTATAGGGCACCCAAAGAGACGCCTCAACATCACCTATTATCGTGGGCTTGGGCGGAAGGTGAGGGAAGCAAGAACACTGCGGTAGTGAGCCAGTCGCGAGAGACCATGCGCTAGGATAGAGGTCAGCGAGAGGTACAAAAATGCAGAATAGACAAACTCACTGATCTAGAGCAAAAGCCCCCCAGAAGGTTGCAGATTGTACTGCGAGCTCCTCCTCATCACCATCACCCTGAAGGCGATGCAACCCCATCTCAATGGCTAAACGAATGCTCTGACCGGCATAATACCAGCTCTCCGAGTCTCGACCGCAGCTCGCCTCTCGAATTGACATTATACCGAGGGCTTGAATGGTCGTCAGAGTGTGATGATCAGTTTCCTGGGCCAACAAACGTTGTGACTCCTTGAAGAAATGATCACCGGACGTATGAGGGTCATCGGGATTGGCGCGCGTCATGGGTTGTGTCGAGAAGCGACAGCCAAGCGCGAGCAACGCATTGACTAGAATGGGCGAACAATAACGGTACCTCGCATCTTGGAAGTCTCGCAGAAAGTGCTCCTTACTCAAAGACGCGAATGTCGGGTACTCCCAGCAGAAATAGAGACCCAAAAGGTGCTGAACGAGACTAGTGTCTGCTGTGATGCCGGTCCATGTAGATGACGGAGCTCGCATCTCAGGCTCATTTAGGGGCGACAGAACTTGCTCAAGGCCCCGATATCTGGATGCCTCGTCGGGCGGCATATCTGGTTGAAGCCTTTCAGCCCAATCTCCCACCCGTGACTGCGGCGGTCCAGCCTTCCAGTTCATGACGTCTGGATGCGAATTGCTTCGTGTTGACCCAGCTTGGCTCTGGAAAGAGGAATGCCAAGGACTATTCTGGCCCATGTCAGGTCGCAAAGGCGGATGGCCCTGGGTTCCTACGAGGCTCATTGAAGCTAGGGAGTTCAATCCTCCACCAGGAAAGCCAGCTGGGGCCATGGAAGGCGCATCGGATCGGGGAGCGAAAGAGGGTACACCACCGCCAGAATGCAGCGTACTACTGAGCCATTTAGAGATAGACTCGATCGACTGATCACCTCGAAGCCGAGCAATGACATCTTCCCAAAGGTCAGGTCGAACCAGAGCGGCGAGAACTTGATCGCTGGAACGTTGCCTTGAGCGAAGGCTTTCTATTTCCGTGCGCAAGTTCTCCTTTGATTGGCGAACAGGGATCTCGTATACGCATTCGATGTCTTTCTGGGATTTGCAACGTCCGCAAGGCCTTCTGCCATCACACTGAAATAAGATATGGTTAGCGAAATGTCGCGATGCGCGTACATCAGGTCAGATAGCGCAGCGCCGTGAATAGGATGCCTTGTCGAGCTCGCATATCAAAGATGGAACATGGGGGTTGCTTGCGTACCTTTGCTCGCTTCTTCCGACATTCCGTACAAGCATTTGGCGTTACGACACCGAGGCCGCGGCGACGCTTTGAGTTTTGTGAATTGCTGGCACCTGTAGGTGGTCCTGAGCCAGCTGATGGGGTATTTGAGGATTGGGCCGAGGTGGGGGTTGGATTGCCCTGGGATGCAGCTCCAGAAGCTCCAGCTTGCGATGCAGAAGCAACCTGCGGCGTGTTTCCGGAGCTGGAGTGCTGATTATGACCTCCGCCAGGGGTTGAGGCGTCCTCATCCATCATATCTCTAGCCCAGCCAGGTGGTTGCAGCCGACGTGGAAGGGGAGACGGACGGCCGTCAACCGGCAGACGACGTTTCGTCAGTGTTGCGGTCTTGGGAAGCCCGTTTGTGATATCGGGGCAAAGCTCAGCTTGGGAGAGAGCGCGCAGGTTGGAGTCCAATAGGAGCGACGGCGGCGACGACTAGAACGAAAGCTGCGGCGCAAGGTGACATGCTGTGGAGGAAGGCGACGTGGAGCGTTGTGGCGATAGCTGGAGCTTGGACGAAGCTGGAGCTGTGCGAAGGAAGGGGAACTTGGTAGGGGCTGCAGGGGGAGGTTTGGTCGAATTAATTTAAATCGAGACAGTTAAGCCAAAGAAGCAATTGGTCGTCTGGGTTTGAGATTATGGCTGGAGCTATGAAGAATTGTCAAAAGTTTAGTTTTGCCTGCGAAACAAAGTGACTGGAGGTAAGGGGGGAGTCTCGAGAGGGGCCAGCTCCGTGAGGCAAGGGAGAGAATTGTCATTGACAAAAGGGTAATAGGGCAGAATCGCGTCAGTGATTAGAGCGTGTCCTGTCGGCAATCGCATGAGCCTGTTCAAAAAAGAAAGAAGTGGCTCTAATAAATGAAGAATTGGACTAGATCTCATGCGATGTTGACCTAGACCTCGAACCAAGGCGAGGCTTGGATCGCGGAATTTCCCCACTTGGAATTGGACAGTGACGACAGTGGACGTGAGCTTTGCGTGTCGATTACTGTATGAACGTCGACAGGCAACTAGTGGGCAGGTTCCAGATGATTTGAATGAAGGCGGCGGCGGTAAGGGGAGGAAAGGGAACGCCTTTGATGATGAGAAATGAGGTTATTAACAGCATCAGGCGAGTGTAAAAATAAAAGTATTGTAAACTGAAGAAAGAACGTGCAGGTGTAGAGGTGAAGAACAAGCTAGAGTAGTGAACGGTTCGATTGATTGTGCTGGGGCCAAGTTTTTGTCGATGCGCCCTCCATCACTTGGAGATACCAACCTAATCAGGACATGTCTATTAATTCTGTGATTTATGATAACTATTTTATTTCTCCGGTTGAACTTTGCAGCCGGTGACTATACAAGTGTCGTAGATATGTATAGACTTGATTCTTGTTCCAAGTGATAATTGAAGGTCATACCTTAAAAGCTAGAGGGAAGCACAGAATACAGCCATTGATTTTGAAAGTGAATACGAAACACAGGTAGGCTGTTGTAAAATATTATAGCAGATCTGATACAAAACGGTGGCTTCAAACAATGGCCCAAATAATCGTCACTTGTGTCAGTATTCATTCTCTAGTGCGATGTAGTTGTAATTCATCTTCCACAATGGTTTTCACAACATCACCAATTAACCAGTACACCTCAAGAGCACACCTTACTTTATCAACAACCAAAGCCATTAAGGCCCTGATCTTCTCGCCTCTGAACATAATCACGGATGGGCCCACAAATACATCAGTCGGCCGATGTACCCTCCCCACCCTTTCCGCTAGCGCTGAGGCTACACCGCCTTCCTATTTCGGAAGGTCTTGATGATATCGAGGATGACTTTGACGTTGCTTTCTGTAATGAACGTCAGCCTTATCATCACTCAGTCTATTATAGCCAATATGACTTCAAAAGACGACGAAATAACCGCCATTGCGGCCGATGAGCTTTCACAGATTGTCCCGACTATTAAATCCTCTATCGAACTACACCTTGGGTTGCCTTGGCCGGCCTCACAGTCATCACAGTCGTCGCAACCAGGGCCCTCCATGCCCCCCCCCTCGTCTCGTGGTATCGTCAGCAACGCCGGCTATTCAGCAACATAGCTTGCGCTCACGAACGGTATAGAAGCCAGAGATGACGATCTTCTTCCTCGAGTTGCTAAGGCAGGCACGGGCTCAAGACAGGCTAAAGTCCTAGAAAAATAGTTATCTTTTGCCTATAATAGATGACCTCGTGCCTTAACTAAAAGAGCGCTGGCCTTGTACTCCATGGGAAGCTTTAAAGCTCCTTAACCACTATCGCAATCTTCGTGCTAAGCATCGTGTATATCTCTGGCTAGTTAATAAGAGTGGTGCCGATTAGGATCTAAAGATAGGTATAGTAATAGCTAGCAATAAGAATTAGGCGGCATTTAGGAAGCGATTCGGAAAGTCAGGCTCTTAGCTAGAGTATTAAGGACTCCCTCGCGCTAACCTTTATAATATTGTCTTTGCTAGGAATAAGCCCATGGGAATAGCGATTATAGAGGCTAGAGATGAGGAAGGCATTAAGGGGATTATAGCATTAGTGTCACGACCAGGAATGCGACCTGCAGGAGGGGAGTCACGTGCCATGGGAAAACCTCGGAGAACCCTGATCACTACACTAGTGTAAGTGATCACGGTGATCACAGTAGGATCACGAGTGATCACCCCCGGCAAAGGAGTGATCAGGGGATTGATCATTTAGTATATAAGGAACATGTTCGTTAGCAGTTAGATAGGATAGCTNNTTCTATTCATTGCCCTGTCATATAACCTATAGGAAACCCTTCGATTACTCTTTGCAACGCTACCGCAAACCTTAATCGTCACAATTAGGCACTATAGAAAATAAGGATAGCGGTAATAATAATAATATTAATACTATAGAAGATAGTTAGCGTTCTCTTATTTTATCCCTAATATTATATCTTTCTTTAACTCTAGCGCGTACCTTAAAAAGGGGGCGTTCTAAGGGCCTATCTTTAGGGAGAGGGGGGCTTAAGAGGTTTAGATATATAAGAGATAATAGCGAGATTAAGCTTAGCTTTAATAGGTTAATTATATCCTTATAAAGGCATATTAATGCAATTACGCGCAAATCTAGCGTATATTAAAAGATAAAAATAATACTAATAATATTAAATAGAAAGAGAAATTTATAATTAATA
>JABFEV010001926.1:0-16964 GCA_013618395.1 Fusarium domesticum
GGCACTAGGCGGACCATTGGGAGGTCCTCGAGGGTCACCAGGCCGAGGACCACCTGGACTTTGATCGTGACGCCGGTTGGGATCCGAAGGTCTTCGTCCGTCTGGACCTACATCGAGGCGGCGGTGGGGGTCGGATGGTCTTCGCCCGTCTGGGCCTGGGCCTGGGCCGAAATCGGGACGTCGATTGGGGTTTTGTGGGTGAGGGGATCGAGGAGGCCCCATGCCTGGTGGCATAGGAGAGCGTTGGCCGTCCGCAGTGCCAGGGCGGCTGTTGGATCCCTGGGTGTACGGGTTGGGAGATCCATAAGGAGACCTGGATCGCTGCTGGTGCAGGTCAAGTGGTGGAGGGAGGCCAGCCGCTGAGGGGTTCATGACTGATGGTCTTAGAGCTTCACGCGAGCGATTGTCGTTAGCAGATGTCCCCACGGAAGCGGCGATTGATGGAAGTACCGATGGCCCAGATCTTGCGTCCACCTCGTCATCCCGTTGTAAATGCTGTTGACTCTGTTGCCCAGTCAAGCCTCCAGCTGTAGCAATCTGCTGGAGAGTGGAGGTTGAGAGCCTGCTGTTAGCCTGTCGAAGCTCAGGAGAGTGATAGGCCCTGCTGGTGGGTCGAGCTTGGGGTGCATGAGTGAGAGCAGGAGGGCGAGAGACCGGCTCGGGTGTGTGCATCTGTCGCATCCCGTCAAGTTCCTGGAGGGGCGGGCCACCAGATCCGATGTTATTGTAAGCCGCCCGGTCCGAGTGACCGCCGACTGGAGTTTGGCCTCGTTGGGGTGAACCAGAATAGGGGCTGTTTCCCTGGAAATCGTTACGGGGAGGGGCGAATCCGTCAACGGCATTGGGATCCGATGAGTTCGGGGCATGGTAAGATTGAGCAGGAGCACCGTTGCGCTGAGAATTGGGGGGAGTCGAGTCATTGCGTGTGCGCTCAGACAATGAGAATGATCGAGAAGATCGAGTGGGGCCCTTGTTATCAGAAAAGCCCACACGCTGCTTGCTGTTCGATGGGCTATCCCCGAAGCTCAGTCTGACACTCTTACGGCTGTTGCTACGAGAGCGTCCTCCTGGGGCGTCTTCAACATCGTTCAGGCGGCTTCCAGTAGCATCCTTGAGCTTCTTCTTCCAATCCCTCTCAGTCCAGGTTGAGCTGCCATCCTCGAGGATGAGATTGGAGACATCAAGAATTTCGAGGTAACCGTAACGCTTGTGTTTAGGCATGGCGAACATGAGTGAGCGAGAGTCCAGAACACTGGCGACAAGTCTTCCAGGGCGGCCATATAGACCAAAGGTATCCCACGTGGGGAAGAGAAATCGGAGAAGCATTTCAAAACCGCTCACGGCGGGGCTCGTTTCGGGCATGACGAAGACGAACCCTTCAGTGGCAGATGGTGGGTCGGTGTGCACAGCAATGTTGCCTTCGATCTTGATGAGGGTCGAGGCGTCGATCAGGGACTTGGTCTGGGGATAAATAGCATATGCCGAGAAGGCGTCGGTGATGGAAGCAATAGGCTGGGCCTTCTTCTGCTTCTTGCCTTCAATCCTGGTGTCGTAGAACTTGATGTCACCTTTCAGAACAGGAACTGGAGATCGATCGTAGGGCGATCTCTTCTTCATTTCCTTCTGAAGCTTCAGATACTCCTTCTCATCTGGAGGCGTGATAACACACCAGCAGCGTCTCCAAGGAACACCGGCACCGAAGCGGACCCTAACCCACTCTTCGCTCTTGAATCGGGATCGTTCCATGATGACACCGATGTTGTTCAGGGTCTTTCCCTTACCGGCAATAAGAGCTCCCGTGTAAGCCTCCTGGAGTGTAGAGTGCTCATACATGGAAAGACGAATGGAAGCGGTCCATTGGAGAAGCGAATGGCGTGAGTTGAAGTGAAGGAGATAGCGGTTTCGTCCAGCAGTTGAGATACTGAGGATATTCTGAAGGGGTTGTTCCTCAGGAGACCTCGTAGGCAAGGACTCGATCTAGCAAGCAGCTACTGTTAGCCCGATGATGAAGACGATGTATAGTATACTAGGCGATCATACCATCTTGATTGAGGCATCAGTCAAGTTAATAAACTTAGGTAGAACCTCGCCGTTCTCGCCAGCGGCGTCGAGCTCGGCAGCATCCCATAGTGACAAGACAGTTCCGACGAGCTGCGAGAAGCACTCGGTCCAGGTTCTATCAGGGTTTGGTTTGCCCTCTGCGAGGAATGTGTTAGCAGGGGTTCGCGATAGGCATGATGGATTGAGCGCCAAGCGGGAGAACGCTTGGCGCTAAACTAAAGGTGGGAGAGAGAAGCGCCCCGCGAAAGCAAAGAGGGAGACAAGTGGGAGAAAGGGCCAGATTGCAGCATACGTGTGTTTTGGTCGTCAAGTTTGAGGAAATAACCCTCCTGGTAGAGTTTGTTGGAGTGGCTGTTGAGGAAAGAAAAGACGGGCAGAAGCTCCGGGATGGTATCTTCGTTGAGTTCCATGAGGGGCGGGTTATGAGCTAGGACCATAGACGGGGGTCGTGAGCTACTACGTCGGCGAGAAGGGCTGTTGACTGGAGAGCTTTCTACAGATGTGCCATAGTCTGGGCGCGAAGGCGGTGTTGTAGGTCTGGAGATGTCGGTGCTAACTCTATGATCGGGGAAGGGCTCGTTTACTGAGGCGCTCTTGCGATGGCCGAAGTGAGCTGGAGAGCCGTTTGTGGGAGGCGAGGATGAAGGAGGAGTTTTTGTGCCAGAGAACTGCGACATAAAAGACAAGACTAGAATGGGGACGACCAGAGTTAGCCAGGGGAACGGGGACGGTGAGGATATTATGTCTCTCGGGAACACGAGGGAGGAGAACTGAGAAGGACAAGAATGGAGATCTGGTCCCTTGACAGTGGAACTTGAGTCCCTGCTGGAGGTCCCCTGGACGCATGAGCTAGGGACTTTTGGGCCGACGCCAGTGGCCCTTGGTCAGAGGGTTTCTGAGAGCCACAGCGGGCAAGGCGGGCAATTGAACTCAATGATCAATGCTCAACGCACAATGCTACGGGGCTACCAGGGATGCCCGCCTGTCACCAAGCTGTCGGTCGAGCATTCTCCAGGTGTCCCCAAGCCGTTTTTTTTTTTTGGTGACAGGCCTCCAGAATCTCCAGTTTGTAATGCAGTCAAGGAGGGAAAAAGACAGGCCCGGAACTGGAATGGAACCAACGATACGTACCTCGATTTCGACCCATGTTTTCTTAGAAGGTGGTCCGGATCGACCGGAGCGAACAAGACAAGGTAGCGAGTCTGACAACAGATCAGAGAAATTGGTACTCTTGGGTGATGAAAGTCCCAAGATGCGATTTTTACCCTGGCAAGAAGGGAACTGGTGAATCGACTATTTACACTGCGCAAGGGATGTAAATGCCCAGAACAAGGGTAACACCGCTGAGAGATGAAAGGGTGCGCCAGCCACGACGATGACGGTATTTATGATGAATGAATGTCGTACCCAGGGTCTTGGGTTTATTTAGTCTTGGGCCTTGTCTTGGTACTCGTCGGGACCAAAGCGAAAGCGACAAACGAAAATTGGTCGCAGCTTGTAGAGGCGGAGCGGCGGTTTCGGAGCAAGCGGATGGTCGATGCTTGGTTATACTGTGTTATTGCACAGATGATGGATTCTTTCCAAAAAATAATAATAATAATAATAATAAAAAAGATTGGTAAAATAAAACCCCCCCGAGAGAGAGAGAAAAAAACTCCCCAAGTGCCGCTGCTGTCCCTATGCTGTGGATAATTGCGTCGGAAGGGCTGGCAGGCTATTAGGCCAGAGCCAAATTGAGTCAAGAGGACGGCCCCTGTGAAACAATTCGATACCTAGCGACTGCGTGGAAGGTTAACAATGTCCTAATGCGCGCGATTCATACGCGGAAAGTCGGCGTGTGTCGGGCTCATGCTTGGGCAATCATCCTGTTAGGTAGAATCGGTGGCAGTGGTGGGTTAGGATGAATGGTACGTGGGTATTATATGGGTGTGCCATCACTTTAAGCGGGATGCGTACCTGGGCTGGGGGAGGCGTCGAAAAGTCGTCCGAGTTTGTTATATGACAAGACAGATCAGGATCTCTGCTATCGTTTCGAATGAAAGACTCGAAGCTTCGAAACAAGGTTGCAAAGCCGGGCTGTAATGATCTTTCTTTTGGTTACAGCGAACGTAGTGCGTTAGGCGTCTGGATGGATGGGGGCGTGGATTGAGGGAGACGAGGATGGATATTCGTTCCCTTTTAACCACGATGCGCAAGACGATGCCAAGATGGGTCCTAGACTTTGTCTACTGATTCTTTGGGCCTTGTTTGCGCGTTCTTTTTTTTTTTTCGCTGGAGCCGGAGCACGGTGGCTTTTTTCTTCTTCCTCGCCAGGTGGACTGAGTTGGTGACTATCGATAGCCGATGACCGATTTGAATGATGACGGGCCAAGCGTTGGTCAAGAGAAATGGCCTACGTCACTAGCGACTTGGATCGTGGGCTGGGCGACAAGTCTAGGTGAGGTCGAGACGAGTGTGCATGCTAAGACAACCTAATCTGCAGTCTAGTTCAAGACGCGAGTCGTTAGGTTCCTGTCAGGATGCTCTCTTTCGCGATGTCTTTGATCGTTCGCGTTGTTTTCTCTCTTTGGATCAAGAGGCGGTGAGGATGACCTATACAGCTGACAAAGAAAGAAGTGTACCTGTAGATGTATAGTGTGAAGTACAAAGGAAGACTGACAGGATGAAGCAATCGGAGCAGCAGCAGAAGTAGTAAAGGAGGAAGGCGCATTCACAAAGCGACGGAAGGTCAGATGGGGGAGCTATGAGCCATTCTATATACGGTACTTTTCCATGCCTTGCCTTGTTTTGCTGAAGAGGCGCTGTTTGAAACATGTTACAATAATAAAGCTCTTGCAACGGAGCGGACGGAAAAAGCAGTCATCTTGGCCATTCATCGTGTGCACTTGTCCTTCTCGCAGACTTGGTGGTCTACAGTGGATGCAACTTGGCCACCACATCTGGAACCAATGGAGGCAACCCTGTTTCGAAACTTTGGACCTACTACGTAGGGTCCCGTCAAGCTCATCATCCCGCATGAGTGCCATCATATTTTTGGTTATCCGTCGATATCCAGTATTGAGTCCCAATCGTAAACAGACAGACACAGACACAAACGCATACATCACGAATATCCAAGCCAAGAACCCCACCATGAAAAAGGAGGCCATGCAATAGGTAGATCACTACTCTGCTCTTCTTTAAAAGCAGCCGGCTATTCAAATTGCCGACGCAGCTCTAATCCACTTGCTCTCCATCCCAGAAGAAAGAAATGAAGAAAGAAATGAAGAAACAAAGGGAAAAAAACACCTCATCAACTGGTCTCTCTCCTTGATGCTTTGCAGTTCTTGGTGCAGTGCAAAAGAAAAGCAAAAACATCGGTTGACGCGTGGCTGGAACCGCCGGAACATCCCTGTTTCGTCAATGGAGAAACCTGTCTTCAATTCGCATACCCCGGCCTGCCGCTTGCATTCGTTACAACTGACGCCAACCTTCTAGACCCCAGCTTCGGTTTTCCGTTATTACTGCCCACTCTCTGGCGTCAACCTCCAATGCTGCCACTAATGGAGGATCCCTCCTTTGGCGGCCGCGTGACACGTTGCCTCCCTTTATTATAAGGCGTCTGGAGGCTGGACCATGGTATGTGTGGATGTATGTAGGCAGTAAGCAGATAGGGCGGACTTGTCTTATAATCTCGTCAGCGTTGCCGCCAAGCCTCAACTGTCTCCATTCCCTGATGTTGCCAGTCTAGACTCCACTGGTAGGCCTTGCACTGCGTTTGTGTACATGGTGATGGTCCAAATTTCAGCCCAACATGGGCACGTCTTCTCCCTGCTCGCAAACCAGGCTTTCTCCAACCAGACCTACATATAATAAACAGACGTAAATTAAGCATGTTAAGACGACATCCCACCTTTCTATTGCTGACCTGCCTGATTGACCAGAACATTTGGTTCAACGAGGTCGATCAGAGGTCCTGGACGTATTAGATACTACTTCGTACTTTCGCATGAAAATCTGACAAGATCGTCCCCCAAGATTAGACTTTTTGTTTCATTCTTAATTCAACAGTGTGGTGGTAATAGTGATAGTCTCATTATTAATTGTCTTTCATATCAAGATTAAAATTTCATTGATATGTCAGTGAGGGCCATGGGAATGAATGGTGTTGTTTGTAGGAAATATTATCGTGGTATCGTACTCGTACCCAAGATCTGAGCCGCTGGCAATGGTTACACCAGTACCACAAATTAAGAGCTAATCATCTACTCATGATGGGACAATTTGGCGCTCCATGTTTGTGTTGCCCTGAAGCTTGCGCGTCAAACAATGGGGAACCCCCAGAGGGGTTGGTTGGGTATGGAGGTCTGGTTCATTGTTTATTATGGGGTGATGAGCAACATGGGACAGAACCAGCGGTTCTCAAGTTTGTTTCCCACTGTCAATCAGCCCCGAATTTGTTGGTTTATGTCATGGGTATGGGTCACCAAAAGACTGTCACATCTTCTAGGATCATGGCTCCTCGAGAATCGGCATGATCGGATCATCCGGCGCGCTACTGCACCGTCCCGGTGTATACTAGAACTGAACATGTCGAAAAGATGGGAAATGGAACTCCATCGATGTTTTCAATGGAGCCATTGATCCTCATTTCCCTACGTCATTAACGGGTGCAATATTCTTGACTTTGGGCATAACAACAGGTGATGGCCTCTTTTTCTCATGCACTAGCAAATAGTCGATGAGATTGTCCAGTTATTCCAACAGGATCAAGACGAGCGACAACATTACGGATGGATCACGTTTCATTATCATGCGTCATATAAATGACTCCTCATTAACTACTTCCTCGTTGTGGTTGTTCCTGTCAAGGGATGCGGAGGAAGGCCGGGTTAGTGGTCGCCCATCTCTCTTGGCGAGATGAGAAGCGCCCGATCTGGCTCCAACGAGAAGGCATATGTTTCATTACATGATGAGAATTTTCAGCTCATAATGTACTATCATGACGTCTAGATGCCTTCACGCACTGACCATTGCACCACGTGTCCCCTCCTTTGCCACAGCATTTGATTGTTTTTGACTCTTCCTGTTAGTTGGTTGTCATGTGTTCATGTGTTCAAGGAGTTCTATCACGGCACAAGTTATCTAGCTGTCAGTTCCCGGTGCCATCCATGTTTACTTGTTTGTTTGGTTGTTTGTTTGTCGAGTTAAAATATCAACTGTCTCAACCACCCTTGGCTGGCAATGGACTTGAAGTTGGTTTTAGTACCTACTAAACCTTCCCCCCAAGTGCTCCCGTCCTGTTGAGATGAGGCATGGGTATCACGCCAATAAGACAAAGCTGTTATATGCCGCGATAATTGGGCCTTGAATAATTCGACACTCTAAGTCGCATTCTCAACGTTGAACTATTCGAGGAAAACGACAGGTTCACAAGGGCAGTAGACGAGGCGATACCGTCCATCCGTCGTCAAATAGTCATCACTAGCCAGATTAATAACCACCATCCCCAACGGGGTTGGGGTCTCAACAAACCAACCCTACACCGGGTTCCTGCGGCAGCTGAACAAAATCATTGTGTCGCCGACAGGTGTTTCTGAATCATCAGGCGCCCTGACTCAAAATGTCGAATTCTGGATGGCGCCCTTGCGTAGGTACTATAGTTGGAGTGTAGGAGCTTCCAAAGTTTGTGCGGCATCGGGCTTATCACGTGTCGGCGGCCGTGAGTCTCTCCTATCTCACAAGCAGCCATCGCCACGGACAACTCCCGAGCATCATGTATTTCTGCTCATCTTGTCGAGAGCAAACCTGCAAACCAGCCACAGGTTGCGGCCAGCAACTCAACGGGGCAGCGCCGGTCTTTTGATTGCTGGAATGCGAAGTCCATCATCTTCATTTTTGGCCGTCATCTCGACATCCCTCCTCCAGCTACCATCGCTCTCATTGCGACGACCCTGCCGAGCATGGCGGCCCTGTTGCGAGAGATGGTTCGCTTCGACGGCAACACCGCTCTCACATAACAGTAATACACCTCCGACTCCTGTTCTACCCTTTCGATTTGAGACTGGCGTTGGTCTTTTCGCCAAACGAACACCCCGCCCGTTTCCTCCACCCTTTCACTCCCCGCCGTCAGTGTCCTTTTCAGATCCACTGAGTACGCACCATCAGAGTCGAGATCGCCGCGCTTTTGTCAACGGGGAACTCATCAGAGGAAAGACCAACGGAGACGATGCTATTTACGCGAGCGACTATTTCATCGGTACAAATGATGGTGTTGGAGCCTGGGCTACACGGCCAAGGGGCCATGCTGGGTATTTCACCCATGCCGGACAACTTCCGAAACCATTCGCAGTGTCGCTAATTTTTTTCCGTATAGGCTGTGGTCCAGGTTGATTCTGCATTTTTGGTCGGCTGCGATTGAACAAGAACGGGAATCTGCTTTTGAGTCGGATGAGCTCTTGAATCCCGACCCTGTTGCTACCTTACAGACGGCCTACCAGCAGACCCTCGAGGCAACTGAGGCACAGGACTGCTTGGGCACCACGACGACATGCGGCGCTCAGCTGCACTTCAGAGCGGACCCCGATGGCTCGTCGGAAGATTCGCCCGTTCTCTTTGTGACTAACTTGGGCGACTGCAAAGTCATGGTGGTGCGACCAAGCACCAAAAAGGTCATATATAGGACGACAGAGCAATGGCATTGGTTCGATTGTCCGCAACAACTCGGTACGAATAGCCCCGATACACCAAAAGATAATGCAGTCATGGAGGCTGTCGATCTGGAGGTGGGAGATATTGTGCTCGCGATGAGCGATGGGGTCATTGACAATCTCTGGGAACACGAGATCGTCACCATAATACTTAAAAGTGTTCGGAGCTGGGAGACTGGAGAGCATGCCGAAGCCCACCAAGGAGACCGTACTGGTGGACGCAACGGCGGGATGAGAGTGGCAGCACACGACCTAATGGAGGCAGCCAAAGAAATTGCGACAGATCCTTTCGCCGAAAGTCCTTTCATGGAGCGTGCGATCGAGGAAGGTTTAGCAAGCGAGGGTGGTGAGTTTTGGGGTTTGAATGATTGGAGACCATAGGCTAACAGTACTAGGCAAGCTTGACGACATCAGCGTTATTGCTGCTCTTTGTATCAAGAACGAGGGTTGATGATGGCTGTCTTGTTGTCAAGCAGCCGAGCCCAGCTGCTTCGACACAGACAACGAATGATGTATTCTTGACATGATAAAAGAGACTACACGAGGCACACGCTCGGGCCAGGGATGCGTGGATAATGGTGCATCAATTTCTAGGTAATGAGTTAAATCACGATGCATGGAAGCGTTTATTAGTGCACTTAGACGAGCAATAAGAGAAGATGAATTTAAGATTCAACAAGAGCATATCGAAATTGTAGGTGAAGCATTCCAGCAGGCGTGAAATGGTGGGATAGGTGGGCTGGCTTATCGCACGTGCCACGACCTGGGCAATGATGCCGATAAGAAATTTATTTTACCATGCCGCTTTCATCTTTTGATCTGGCCGTGAAGCTGTCGCATCGAACTATTCTTGTAATCACAACATTCATAATCTAGAGAACATCGCAAACTCAATATTCAAAATGAGAGGAAAACGTTCCAAACAGTACCGGAAGCTCATGGATCAGTTTTCCATGACCTTTGGCTTCCGTGAGCCGTACCAGATTCTGGGTAAGTCTGCCATGCCAGTCTCTGCAGGCATTGCGCGCAACAAAGCTAACTGTTTTTCAGTCGACGCAGAGATGGTTAGAGACTCGTGCCGCTTCAAGATGGATCTAGAGCCTGCCCTGTCAAGAACAGTCCATGGCCAAGTCAAAGCCAGTAGGTTATCATTGAGACTCTGCTTCGCTACAAGCGCTGACTGTAAATAGTGATTACCCAATGCGAGATCCGAAAATTGTATGCGCAAAAGAACGAACCGGGTGTGAGTGAAGCCATCGAGCTGGCCAAGACACTGGAGCGAAGACGCTGCGGACATCATCCCGACCAATACCCCGAACCGCTCAGTACACAAGAATGTCTCCAATCGGTGGTCGATCCTAAGGATTCTGGTCTCAACAAACATCGCTACGTGGTCGCCAGTCAGGAGCAAGAGGTGCGACGAATGCTACGAGGGATCAAGGGTGTCCCCCTGATATATATCAAAAGAAGTGTCATGATTCTGGAACCAATGGCCGACGAGAGTGTGCAAGCACGAGCACGAGAGGAGAGAAGCAAATTCCGAGCCGATCTCAAGAACACTCTCGGCAAACGAAAGAGAGCGGGTGAAGACGACGAAGGTGCGGATGGAGAAAAGGAACAGGCGCAAGGCAATGGCAAACCATCCACGGAAGAGCAGAAGAAGAAGAAGAAGAAGGGACATGGACCCAAGGGACCCAACCCCTTGGCTGTTCAAAAGAAGAAGAGCAAGTCTACAGATCAGCCCCGCAAGCCATCAGAATCCGACAAAATGAAGGACGTGGATACGGACGCGCCAGCCAAGAGAAAGAGACGGAGGAAGAACAAGTCTGCCGATGTGGCAATTGGCGAGGGTGCAGAGGGCGTCGTGCCTGCTGAGGTGACAGCAAGCGCTGATGATTGAAAGTTTGAGTCAATAAACGGCGGTTAGTTCCGGGAAAAGCGATGTTGACGTGGATGGGCATGACGCAGTCGTTGTAGACGACGAGCGTGGTTGTTAGTTGCAGCGCCCTCAAAAGCGATACCCGACACATACAAGGTATGGTAGAGAGCAATTTGGGGGAAGAAAATTGGGCGGTTGAAAACAAACAAAGAATGATGGGATAGCATCTTGAGTTATTAAGCAGTTGTATATTTTGTGAAGCTTTATGAACTTTCAATTATCGACTTCTTCGGCGTTGGCCGTTTTATATTGGATAAATATAATCATACAGAGTGTCGCGTGAGGAATGCGGACTGATATCTTGGACAGGCACAGGCACTCAAACTGTACGCCATGGCTTAGATCCAGCAAGTTCCATTTCCAGGGATTCGGTGAACCCGCTGAAGGAGAAGGAGTGCTCCGCCTCTCATCTTTTTCTTAGCCCATTGATTCATATCCATGTCACTTTCCAAGTCTCTCTGGAAGATAAAGTGGATCCCTTTCTGTCCACCACCCACTGTGCCACCCCACTTAACGTCGTAGCGTTGGATCGATCAAGTCATGTTTGTAGATTCTTCATAGGAGTCGGGAGAGAGAGCACGAGGGAAACATACACGTTAACCCCTTACATCGATTTAATCGCTGGGTGCTTTCCCCACGTCTTTCTACGAACATTTCAGTCTCTTACTTCATACCTACTCGAAATCAATAGTCCGAGGACAACTCGCTAGCCTTGACAAACGTCCCGCAAGGGCCTGGGTCCGTCTACAACACGAACTGTCTTTGGGTCAAACGGTGACAGACCCCCGGCCCTTTCGACTTGTATTGTGTCTTTGTTTTAGTTGTTTGCCTGGAGTTGTCTCTTTCGAACGAGGAACGATACATCCTACGAATCGGCCATACCCCTGATCCAACCAGCCTCGTGCGCAAACTACCCCTCGAAGCCGAGCTATCATGTCTATCGAACGCGACGAGTTTGGTCTGCCTATCAGGCAGTACGTCTCGCCCTTTCCCTCACCCAAACCTGCCGAACCTGTCGAGAAAATCGAATCGAGTACAGAAGCGAATACTACAAACGGCATTGACGGTTCAAAAGCTGTACAGGATGTCGTGAGCGGTGAGAAGCCGGTTTCCACTCAGGAAAAAGCGACTCCTACCGTGGAGCCTACGAAAACAGATGGCACCAGTGACAAACCACAAGATGTTGGCATTGAAAAGAGTAACCAGGTTACAAAAGCGCAATCAAAGCCGGTGTCAGTCCAGGCTCAAGACAACCCCAACGAAACGGAATCTGCACAGACGCCCATGGAACAATTTGAATTAGAAGAGCAAGACAAGCCTTCTCCTGCATCTCCAGAATCTCAGAAGCCATCCCATACACGTACTGATAATGCCGAGTCCTCCAAGTCCGAGCCCTCGAATCAAATGCCCGACACAAGAGCCCCGATCGAAGATAAGCACACTCCCTCAAAAGCCAACCAAGAGACCCCCGAGTCGCCTTCCAGAGCAACACACAACCGAAGCCTCAGTGAGATTAGTGATGCTCCCCGGGAGGGTGTTTCCGAGTTTTCTCACCAAAAGCTTCCTTCAAAGGTGGACGAAAAGTCGGGCAATGACGACGAATGGCAAACGATGCCCTCTTATGCCAGATATGACATGTACGATGACGACGATAAATTGGTAGCTAAAGAATTCGACCCCGAGGAGGAGGAGAAGTATACATATGGTGGACTCGGAGGGGCTGGCAAAGGATATACTCGCGTCTTGCTGGACGACGATGCCGAGTCACAAACGAGCATGGACGACAACACACAGTATCTCTTTAGGCCCACCAACGGAACAAGTGCGGTGGAGGATGACGAGGGCCGCGATGCCGTTACGCAGATGCAGGCAACTAAAGATCTCCTCACAGAAGGCCAGAGGATTGCCTACGTCGGTGTTGTGCGGTTGGAAGTAGTCAAGTTCGTGGCCGAGGCTGAGTCTCAGGAGTCGACCAGAAAGACTCGCAAGGAGGTGGGCACGTCGGCCGAGGCCATGATGATGTGGGGGCAGAAAATGATGATAAGATTGTACTCTCACATGGAAATCAGCGAGGCAGAACAGGTCATGATCGAGCAGCTTGCTGATCACGGAGTCATGCCTCAGGACCTGACACCTGCGCTGACCACCAACGCGCGTGTCTCGAATCCCATGGCCGAAACTCCGGCATCCACACCGGGAACTCCGAGAACTCCCGGCACTCCCGGCACCCCATCACAACTCTCTGTCGATGAGAAGGTTGCTGAGGTGCCGCCGCCGTATGAGGCCACGGAGGGCGATGAGCTCGCCGATGTCAAGACTCCGTCACAGCTACCAACGAGCGCCAAGATCGATATTGATCTGCGGTGGACTATTCTTTGCGATTTGTTTCTGATCCTAATTGCCGATTCTATCTACGACTCGCGGTCGAGAGTCCTCTTGGAGCGAGTGGCCCAGAGTCTCGACATCAGCTGGATTGACATCTGCCGCTTCGAAAAGAAGGTGACGGATGCTCTAGAGATGCAACAAGCAGCCGATAAGGAGAACTGGAACGAGGAAGATCACACCGAAAGCCGAAGAAAGAGAGCTTTGAAGCGTCGATATGTCATGATGGGCCTGGCTACTGTTGGCGGTGGTCTCGTTATTGGTCTCTCAGCCGGACTTCTTGCCCCTGTCATTGGAGCCGGACTGGCGACTGGTCTGACTGCCATCGGTGTCACAGGTACAAGTGGTTTCCTGGGCGGTGTTGGCGGTGCGGCCATCATCACATCAGGTGCCGCGGCGTCTGGGAGTGTTATCGGTGTCAGGGCGGCCAACAGACGAACTGGAGCTGTCAAGACTTTTGAGTACCGGCCGCTCCACAACAACAAGCGTGTCAATCTGATCGTTACCGTCTCGGGCTGGCTGACGGGCAAGGTCGATGACGTCCGTCTGCCGTTTAGTACCGTTGACCCGATCATGGGTGATCTCTATTCCGTGCTGTGGGAGCCCGAGTTGCTGAGAAGTATGGGTGACACTATGAACATCCTGGCTACAGAGGTAAGTGATACAGATTCGTATACTTTGTTGTGTAAAGCGAAACTGACTCCTCAGGCTCTCACTCAAGGTTTACAGCAGGTTCTTGCAACAACCATTTTATCTGCATTGTTATCCGCTCTTCAGTTGCCAATCATTCTGACCAAGCTTTCGTATCTCATTGATAACCCCTGGGCCGTCTCTCTCGATCGAGCAACAGCAGCTGGCAAAATTCTGGCCGACTCCCTCATCGAGAGGAATCTGGGTACTCGACCCATCACGCTGGTCGGCTATTCTATTGGCGCAAGAGTCATCTTTGCATGCCTACAAGAGCTCTGTAAAAAGAGTGCTTATGGTGTGGTTCAAAATGTCTATCTTTTTGGAGCCCCAGTTGTGGTCAAGAAGGAGGAGTTCATTCGGGCAAAGACGGTGGTTTCAGGACGCTTTGTGAATGCTTATAATCGCAACGACTGGATCCTTGGTTATCTGTTCCGACTGACAAGCGGTGGCATCCGTCGCGTAGCAGGCCTAGGACCGGTAGAAGAATGCCCATGGCTGGAGAACATAGATGTGACGGACATTGTGGTTGGACACATGGACTATCGACAGCAGATGCCATCCTTGCTTATCAGGTGCGGGTGGTCTGTGGAGAACGAGGAGTTTGCCGAGATTGAGGATCCTGATCCCGAAAACCATGCCGAGCGACAGCGCGAGCTGATCAACGAGATCGAGGAGGCACGCAAGGAGTTGGAGAAGGAGGGAAAGAAGAAGGGCAGGTTCAGCATATTTGGTCGACGCAAAAACCTGGAGAAGCAAGACTGGGAGATTTACGAAGACAAAAAGGGCAAAGAGGCAGCTGAGGCCAAGGAGAAGGGAGAGGATAATACCGGGGTGCTATTCGACATTGATGCCATTCGAGCGGAACTGGCAAAAGATGCACGCGGAGAGAACATGGAAGAACTCCAGGTGAGGGAGATCAAGTCAACGCTGCCGCCCATGAAGCTGGACATGTCGTCTCTCCCATCTTCGCCATCGATGGCCGCACAGAATCGAGACGGTGGCCCGATGAGGGAATCTTACGAACCGAGAGTGTCGCAAGAGCGGTCGAGGAGTTACACACCAAGCTACACGAAACCGACATCGCCACCCGATTATAGTGCAGCTTACGGCGGAGGATTCGGCTCAGGCTATAACTCGAGTCGCAGCAAGGCGTACGACATGGACCGACAAGACGACGAGGTTCAGATGACGTTTGACACATCGTTTGACGACGCAAGACCTACCACTGCACCGCCCAAGGATGAGACTCCGACTAGGCCGGAGATTAAGACGTCGCAGACGTTGCCGACAATAACACTGCGCGATCCGTGGAACGACCCAGATGACGAGGACTTTGGCAAAGAGAAGGAGATGACAATGACTTTTGCATGATTCACACGATAGCATGGAACTAGGCGCATGGTGGGAGCGACGCACATCAAGTCGAGCAACACGAGAACAGCGTTGATTTTCTTTTCGCCTTTCGAGCAATAACAGAGGCCGGCATTCTTGTCAAAAAAAAAAGACTAACCGCATCAACGAGGCGTTTCTGAGTGGAATGTAGTAGCTGAGTTGATCAGATGCTTTGGTGTTGAGTTTGGCTGGGAGAGCTTGAGGCTTGGTGGTTGTGGCATTATTGCGAGAAGACAATAGCGATCTTGAATAGAAGCGGAACACATATAGCATAAAATAACGATACGTATCATTGACAATGTTCACAGATGTGACCTTGCTCAACTTATTACATGGTCCAAATTTGTTGTGTTGGATGCCATCCTTGGGACACGTGGACAACGGGCGCAACGGGCGCATGCCTGCTGTTCTCTTCACATTTACCTAGTTGTGTTACAAGACTCCAAGACAATACTCGTCTCTCTGGTGTGGCAGTGATGCACAGGCAGGTCAACAATACAACTGAGTCGTACAACTGGCAAAGCAACTTGATAAATAAGAGTGCACAGTACTAACCGTGACAACGAAACAGTACAGATGGCAACTCGGACAAAGATCAGCAAAAGGGAGCTGAAAGAAGATCCAGACTCGCGATGGGTGAAGAGCGATTTGCTGAGTTTTTAAAAGTGGCAGACCACCACCTTGATGTTGTTGAGATGGTGAGGCGGCGCTTGGAGAGACATTGTCACAATCCATCCTATAAAAGTCGGAATGAGAAAAGTAAGAAAAAGAGAGACGGGCGAGATGGGAGGAATACAGAGACAAGGTACGTTTCTCCGGGTTTGGCTTCCCTCTTCTCTCCACCTGTCAGCCGCAATTGAGCCCAGCCGGGGTAGGGAGGGCTGTGAGATGGGCGTTTCATAGGGCAGGTCGAGAAGCACAAGCCGAAGTAGTTGACGCTGATTTGATGTGAAGCGGGTGCTACCACCATCGCTGATGCACTGCCCCTAGCACGCTTCCCCACTCCAGCCGCATTTCGAAGGAGGATGTGTACTGCGCAAGTATCTTTTGGTACTCTACCCGAAGTATTTAGCGCTCAGACTCCTCCATGATCTACCGTTTAAACGTTTTGATGTTTGATCGTCAATAATGAGAGTTCTCTTGAGATCATTTCCTGTTACGTTCTCTACATGCCTTGAGAGAACTAATGATTCTTCACCAGAGCTATTCATTTCATCATCCTTGGGAGTAGCTTCTTTACGGAGGCTTCCATGCCTGTTCAAAGTCGACATAAGGCCATTCTTCCAACCTGGGCTGACGAAATGGAATGAACTACTCTCATCTCAAATGAGTGACAAAACATGATTGATATGAGAAAATCGCCATAAAACACTGTCGATGTTCCTACAGGGTCTAGTGAATGAGCATCATCTCCCAAAAGTGTCAATGGCCGTGCGCAGACTCGTGAAAAAGAAAAATGTATTTTTAGTCCATTTGGCCCAAGGGCTGCACGGTACTAGAGAGATACTTCACTCTACAAAATCCTGCCCCAGGATCTTACCTGCCAGGGTCTTGCTTGCCGAGCTAACAGAACAGTCTTGGACGCCTTGGCTGAGCTGCACTTTCCCCACCGAGCCAACGATCAAAGCAGCATTCAGCCCGTAAGCCATATAGAAGCCATAAGCCCTTTTTTAGTTTTTTTTTCCTTTCCTGGGGGTGTTATTGGAAGGATGGATGGGCAAGCGTCAGTTAGGAAGAGGTGCAGATGGGAAAGCTGAACCAGACGAAAACACACAAGGCTTGGAGTAGTGTTAGCTTGACACCCCCCCCCC
>JABFEV010001928.1:0-26160 GCA_013618395.1 Fusarium domesticum
GGGGGGGGGAGGGGGGGGGGGGGGGGGGGGGGGGGGGGGGTGGGGGGGAGCTTTAAGCCTGCGGAAGGAGGAGTAAAGAAGTAGGGAGAACAGATTTGATGCCGGAGAAGGAGATAAATGAAGACTGCAAGTCACCCAAGAGGGGAGGAGAGAATTGGCGCGGCAGGGCCTTGAGTTGGAGATGGGCTGGAAAAAGAGGAAGTAGAAGTAGAAGAAGGGGAAGAAGCGTGGCGAGACGTGAAGGGGGGTGGACGATGTTTTTTTTGTACGCTTTTTTCAACGTGCTTGCCCTTTTTTTTGGGTTTGGCGGCGTAGTGAGTGAGGTACACCACCCACCCGCACTGGGCAACCACGCACAAGCCACATCTCGGAAAGGGCGCTGCAACTCGCCCTTGACTCAGCCTCGAACCCCTAGAGTTGACAGTGATTTTCAAAGGGAAGGGCGCCGGAAGCAGAGTGGTGGAAGCACAGTGTTTAGGTGTTTAGGTGGATGCTCGGCAGTGGTCCATCCCGTCAGTGGGGAACCCAACTAAACCAACACAAGGTTGGGCCTGCAACGAAGTACTACTCGTTCTTGTAGTGGGCTTTGACGACGATCTTATGTTTTCAAGATGGAGTAATCCATGCTTCTGGGTACTATGTGTATATATCTTTGGTTTCTTCGCAGCTATCTCAAGTTCTTGCGTGATTCACCTAGAAAGAGAATGTATCAAGTTGGAGTATTTCCCCAGTAATATCGAAAGCTATTCACGGATCGATCAGAAGGAAAAAATAAAGGTGCACAGTGGAAAGCCACATCAACCCCAGAATGAAATCTAAGACTGCATTTGGACATGGCTGAGGCACGTTGACATGCCGCTATGTTCATAAGCCCATATTTCAGTTGTGCATATGAGCAATAAATGACCCTTCATGTTTTGAAGGCGATGCTGTAATCATTATACCAAAGAGCCTTCTGTCTAGGTACTCAGGTAACGAAAGACAAAAACTTAACGTTATCGTGATAATGCGCTCAAACACTACAAACTGTGTCATCCTCACGTAACTCTTGACCCGCATAAAATTGTTCAAGATAAAAATTAGTACATGTTGTCTACTTGGTGTCGTTAACAACTTAACTTCCATGTACTCGTCAGTATTCGACAGATTTATCATCGATTTACTAAAAATGCCCACTCACTGCTCGATCCTACTCTATAATTATTTTAGGAACCCGGCTTAGGCGACTAACATCTCCCTACCTCCTGAGCCCGGCGGGCGAGAGCTTCTTCCTTTTCTTTCACCTTGGGCAGACCGTGATTGGTAGATTGACACACGCCATGTTCATGTCCAGATCAACTTGGGATTATTTCAACGACCCTTGAACTGTTCTCTCCAACCACCCTTCTCAAACAGCCACAGCGCTTCGGTCGCGTATGCGCGGCTGCCTCTGTGGCCACCCTCGCGCATTGAAGCTTCGGTTAGAGTCTCCAGGACCTTTCCCTCCTTGACCTGACTCCATATTGCCTGTGCGATGGGATGGTTCTCAGTCTTACCCCACTCGCCATGGCCTAGTCGATACAGAATCCTCCCTAATGTTTGGAATGCCACGCATCTCTGAGCTGGGACAGCACTCCTGGCAAGTCGGGCAAGTTCTGTGATTGTGTAACCAGCGGCCTCTGGTGCATCGCCGTGATGGTGAAGCCCCTTTGAGGACGGTATGGATCGACTGACTCGTGGGGATAAGAACCGACCTGCAAAGTCAAATCTCAATGCCGTAAGCGGAATCTCGGGGTGTGGGTAATATGAAGAGTCCTTGTCCGCCGTACTGTCCTGCGTAGGAAGCGGAGCCATCCACGCCAACTTGCTTGGGTCTGCAGGAAGGTTCGGAAAATATTTATCATGTAATGTATTGAGGAAATCGGGGTCATCAGGATCAAGATCCGTGCGGCCTCGCGGAACAGGAAAGTGAAGCGACTTGGGCAGATCCGTGATGGGGAAAATATCGGAGGGGATCTGAGCCGGTGCTTGATCCTCATTGTAGTTATCGGCTATCTTCTTTGAAGATGTGGAAGAGGCTCGAGTCGTAGAAGACGCTCGTTGTGACTCGTGTAATGTCTTTTCCTCATCTTCCGATGATACCGTAGGCTTTGGTGCAAATGAGACTGATTTTGAGGTCTTCTCTACCATGATCTCAGGCACAGACACAGGCTCCGACGATTGCGGGGTTTCGGACGGCGGAGGATCGAAGGGAGATGGGCCTAAAGGCTCGTCGACGACAGCCCGTTGTAGTAGTCTCTGGATTAGGGCGGGATTCAAGCCGTTCATGATCTCCTGCTGGGCCTCAGCGATCTCGGTAGGTGACATATCGGCGAGCTTCTGACGGTTCTCTTGATCGATGCGCTGCTTCTCTACAGTCTCTAAATCGGGCGCCTGTACACTCTCTCTAGAGATGCTCGTGTCTTTATCGGGTTGCGGCTTAGAGGGAACACTCGGTGTCTCGCCAGCCGCTGCGGCAGCGCGACGCTGCTTGAAGGCTGAATTCTTCCATCGTCGTTTGTGCTGAGGAAAGCCGGTAGATGAGATGGTATCCCCGGTAAACTCGACGGGGTTCTTTTCTCCGGCATCTCGTTCGACAATATCACCGATTAGAAGCGTCGGATCCATCTTGGCTGTGCTGTGTTTACTTCGACGAGTTGAGTTGAAGTTGAAGCCAGCGACATTCTGACGTCTTTTTTGGCTGTTGGAGGCTGCGACAAGAAAGAATTCCAAGGTGGGGCACACGGTTTCTGACCGGCCCCACTTTATTCAGCACCAGGTAGCGGAACTCCGCTGAATACCAGTACCACGTGAACGGTACAGAAATACCTAATGGCGGCAGTAAAGATGGGGAAAATAGTGCAGAGGAGGTATCTACATAGCTCGAAATGAATGCGTGATGCTAAATGTTTTCTTCCTATTTCTATTTGAGATATGAATCTTCCAATAAAGAGTAGCGGTTTTGTGTGCTGGCTTTTGTCTGAAGCTGCACGGCATAGCATACGTAAATCTGGGTTCCGAGAAATTCACGCTTTCATGTGACATGCGAATGAGTTTAGTCAGCGTTTGTCATTAGCGAAAACTACCTGATAATAATAAGAATGAAGAGCCACAGAACTTCGGCATAGTAATGCGACGTATACAAAAAGTTAGAAATGAGCTTTTAGCGATTGTTTACCAATCAACCTTGGAAACATACATGCATCTAGGGAGAAAAGTAAACCCCAGAACAAAGAAGAGTGCACCGCCACGGCTGCGCTTCTGGGTGGTGCTGGGTGCATTAGCGTCGATCTGATCTCCTCTTTCTTCCGGAATTTCAGAACTCGTGTGCCACAGGGGTTTTCAATTCTGTACGTACCCTTGGCTTTGTTGACTTAAGCCAGAACCTTGAGAGGTAAGGGAAAGGAAAAGAAAAAGAAAACGTTCCATTGCTTTATATTCACTGTTTAGTGGTAATAGACTCTCTACTTGAGAATATTGGGAGTAGGAACTTTGCCATTTTAGATGGCCTGTTTAATCTGCTCTGTGGTGAAATTGCGTACTAATGCTAGAATAATGAAAGCGTACCGATATTTGCGAGTCAGATAAATGCGGCAAGACAGACACGGCTCTTGCATTTTCCACCAAGAGCATTCTTAGGGAAACCCTTGGATCATCTAATAATATAAGTTGTGCACCATACAGCTGCGCTGCCGGCAATCTACTATGCACTTACGTATGACAGCAGGAAATCCTGAATAGACCCATCCCGACCTGACAAGGGATGCACGGGTGGTGATCGCGTAATTGGTGGGCCACAAAATTGTGGAAAAACAGCTTAGACGCAGTCCAGTGACTTATATAGATCAAGGCAGAAATCACGAATTGATACAGGTTTCAGCTATGGCAGAACAACTTGCGCATCGAGCCCTTCTTTTTACCAAAGCCCTAGGACCAAAACATGTATTCCCATCTGATTAAACCAAACCAGCCACACCCGTGTTTGGAGCGTGTGGCTCAGCATGCAATCGCGCTTGTCAGCCCAAATGGACGCTAGATCCCTGTCGAACATGGCGCGCCTAAGCTTGGTTCAACGTTCGAGGGGGAAGGAAAGATACACACACATAGTGGCAAGGCAACAGTTGCCCCTCCCTTGACCCTGTAGCCAATAGCTCAGGGGGAGAAGAGGTCAGAGTGGAAGGGCTAGGTGGGTATCTGGAGATGGACCCCGGAAAAAAGAAGGGAAAACGAAGCAAAAATAAAGGGTCACAGACAGGGTCAAAGGTACATTTGTACCAAGGATTGATGAGTGTCGTACAAGGAGAGGGGAGAGAAATACATACAAGTACATGGCTAGTTCTTTAAGGATTTCCCCACGGCATGATGATGGCAAATCGCACCCAAATTCTCGCATTAACAATTCCGTGACCGCCAGTGTCCCTCTAATGTTGCACGTTGCCACGCAAGGTTAATCTCTGGTCTGGGTAGCCTTTTGTATCTTTTTCAACCCTTCTCTCCCCTGCAATCTACTGAACCTTTTTCTCTTTTGGTTTCTCTTGTCTGGTTGTAGACCTCAGTAGTGCTTCATTATTGTCCCTCCGCTTGACGTTACCTTGTCCCAGCAGGTGTTTCTCATCTTACCTTACATACACTCTGCCTGTGCATGTTGAACACCCGTTCCCATAATTTTTGACTTGCCTTGCAAAACTGACTCCGTGCCTGTTGATGAATGACCCCGTCTTTGTTACTTGGTCGACACCCCCCTTCCCCTTCCCTTGAGTTTTCTTTCTCTTGCGGCGTTCTCGTGGTATTGTTATCCCCCTCCCATCCCGAAGTCGTATCAAAGTCCGTGGGACCATCGTTTGTTCTTGTCCTGCCCCCATCTCACCCATTCATTCTCCGTTCTCGTCCCTTTGCCTGGCGTCGAATATTAAGATTTCCCTTATTGCGAGATGATGCTGGGTCCGCCCCCTCTCCCCTTCTCCGGTTCTTCTTCACCCTTTCCCTTTCCTCTTTCCCTCGTGCATTGTCTTTGCAGCAATCCCCCGTAGTATTATAATCTTTCATTAGTAGCAATCAAGTAGAAAGTAGCCGGTCTGCTGCCCCGTTTTTCTCCTTCCCGCCAAAAATAAGAAATGTTGTTGTTGCCCAGAAAAAAAACGTAGCCATCCCCATCTCTCTTTCCTTCCCTTTTCCCTTTTTCCTCTCCTTTTCTCCTTCCCAAACCTCTCCCATCCACCTTTTCCCCTCAACAAGACCACTTCAACCATTTGACCGACTTTGTTCAAAATCATCAGAACGGCATCATTTGCGCATCCGGATCATCATACTAAGAACGTCATTTTCTGCGCCTGGAGCGGCAGTATTATTCGGAATCTATCGCGTCGACTTCTTGTGTCGGGGCACCTTTTTTCTCACTCGCATAATCACATCGTCACGTCGTTGTTTCTTATCGAAACGAGCATCTTTGAAGCTATTCAGAGATTACAAGGTCTCCCAAGTTCCCAAGGTCCCAGCTCCACCCGCCACCCACATACCCCCCAATCCTGACCAGTCACGGCTCGTCAAGCTCCATCACGCTTCGTCACGCTTTTGAGGTTCCCGCCTGCAACCAGTTTCTGACGGCCCCGACCCGCGCGCCGCACACCAATCACTTCCGATTCGCTGCATCTGTACCTGACTTTAGGTGCTTCCAACACGACGCTGCGTGTAGCGCGACACCAAATCCTATACGATTCGTTCCCAACTCATCATCAACCGGTTGTTGGTTTGAATTATATTGCCCATTCGTGTTTGATTCGATTATTCGACGAATAAGCGCATCTTCTTGGCCGGCCGTCTTGCACCTTAAAATCGGTGTCAGCTTCAACCACTATACATCATCATCTGTGTAACTTGAGCCAAACTATATCTTGACATCTCACATATCCTGCATCGCTAGACTCCATCCCGAGCTTACGCTCGCATGACCGACACCGGCGGTGACATTTCTATGTCACGTTACGACTCATCAGCCGGCGAGCTGTCGTCACCACCGTCCGGATCCCTTTCAGAGCCAGGCTCACCCTCACGACCTGGGCAGAATCAACGATCGCGAAACGACCTCGACGAAATTGTTGTCGTCGACCACCAAAATTACATGAACCAACAGGGCCAAGGACCGCCGCCGCCCATGCCTGAGCAGTCGAACGGCGGCCCACCTAAACGTTGGGGTCTAGTAGACAATCAATGGGTGCAATTGACGAATGCTGGTATTCCCAGAAAGAAGCCCGGCCGCAAACCCGGTGCGATTGTAAAGCCACGAAACTCGGATGGTATCGAAGCGCCTAAGGCTGCGCGCAAGCCTCGCAAACCCCGTGATCCCAATGCGCCTCCTATCCAACGAAAACGCAAGATCAATTCTGCGGATACCGATACCGATGCACCTGCAGACTCGAAGTCTCTTGCAGCAGCCTCATCCAGCTCGGCTAATTCTCGACAGCCACGCGTTTCTGATATGTCAAATCTATCCATCTCATCACCATCGCAGCAAACCCACCTCCAACACTCCACCTCACAACCACCTGAACAGCGCTACTCCCCCAAGGTTCCCAAGCGAGATCACTTTCCAGGCTCGATGCAGAACATCCTGAATTCTGACCCCCCCGTGGAGCGCACACAGTCCCAACCCCCAGCTCAGACATCCAGCTCTACTGCGATGCCTGTCCGTACCAGTGGTCAGAGTTATGACCCAATTCGGGGGAATTACGATCCTATCCGTGAGACTATGACAAACAAGCCGTATACCTCTGCATCTGGCTCACCGCGAGCCCCCAGCCAAATGCCGGACCGATCACCTACCATTGCCAGTTTGCTAGGTGGCAGCGACACCCACAGCTCTTATAAGCCAGCTTCCAGTCAGTCTCGCTTCCAAACACAGGAGCCTTCTCAGCCACCCTCGCCAACCAAAAAAGCACCGGTAACATCGACCCCTACTCCTTCGTCACGGTCGCTTCCTCAGGAAGCCAGGAAGGAACCACCCGTTCCTGCCGCTGCTCCAGCCGCTGCCCCTCCAGCTCCCGTTCAACGCCCTGTCATCAAAGAATCCAACTTTACCACCATTTCTCAAGGCCCAATCAAGAGGACATCGCCCAAACAGAAGCCTCACACAGGCGTTTCTACTCCAAAAACCGACAACCTGGACGATATGCAAGAAACCGAAGGACGTTCCATCCTGGACTTTGGGCGAGCTAAGCCAGGCGAAGAGTTCCAAGCCCCTACCATCATCCTCAACATTCCTCTCGAGTCTGGCGAGACCAACAAGTACGTAAACTTCATGCGAATGGCCGAGGACCGATACGGCTGGGATGCCCTTCACCCTCGCCTGGCAGCCAATCGCGATAGAAAGGCTCGAATTGCCGCGGCCGCTGCTTCCCTGGAGAAGGAATCAGGTCGTGAATCAGGCGACGAAATGTCGGTGGATCTCTCGGATGCCGAGGCTAGCAACCCGGATAACGGTGGTACCAGCGGCGCGGATGCCCAAGCCAAACCCAAGAAGAAGCGAAATTTCAAGGAGGACCAGTACGATGTTGATGACGATTTTGTTGACGATTCAGAGCTTCTCTGGGAGGCCCAGGCAGCAGCCAGCCGTGACGGATTCTTTGTCTACTCTGGCCCTCTTGTGCCTGAAGTAGAGAAGCCTGCAGCTGGGTATGTTATCCCTCTCACGTATCTTTTGGATCCATTCACTGACAACATCACAGCTCCGAAGGCCCGCCTAAACGTGGGCGTGGCGGCCGAGGCAGTCGTGGCGGTGGTCGAGGAGCTTCGACTAGAGGCGGCGCTGGTACGGGCCGCGGTGGCGGACCTGGTTCTCGAGGCGGCTCCGTTACGCGAAAGCCTCGCATCACTAAATCCGAGAAAGCCCAACGTGAACGTGAGAAGGCCGAACGAGAGAACTTGGCCCAGTTGGCCAAGACTCCAACTCATGGTTACAGTCTCAACCCAACTACGCCTTCTTTCGCCGTTAGCGAGTTGGGTGCCTAAATTCTAATATCCATTCCTGGGACAGGAATCATCAAAAGATATGCAACAATGTGTTGAATGGTCACATAGTACTGCATCTCTTTACTCTTACCCCTGATCGTCAGGAGTCAACCCTAGCAGTCTATACTTGCTAGCAGGCTTCTTTTCTTTGTTCTTCTGTTTTATCTGTTCTTCCCACGGAGCATGGCAGGCCCGGCGTGGCTTTGGGTGTTGTTTCTGTTTCATTGTGGGAGAGACGCGGTGTACTAAGGCTTTTGTATGTGCAACTGGGAGAGAACTTTTAGGGGATTTGCGAATTCGGCGTTCACATGCATGAAAGAAGGTGGCAACATGCATTGGAATAACAAATGACTCGAGGCAAAAAGACGACGGTCATAGGAGGGAGGAGTTTAGGGGAAACATGGGTGGTTTAGGGCGCGTGGTTGCTGGCGGGATGGGTTAGACTTGGTGGGTAGAATTGTAGAGCAAGAGGAGAATGACGAGACTTCAGAAATTTGTTGATTCCGGATCTTTAAACATCCAAGATATGAATCGAGCCTTCAGGACAAATTCCCGGCCCAAACGTGTGACTGACTGGGTATGTATGATATATGCTCCTCACAACCACCTAACTACTGTGTATCCCATCTTCTCCAACTCAACTAGACCTCAAAAGACAACCACTGACATCTCTAAAAGCTTAGGAAAAAGGGAAGCATCTCTTTTGTGTACCTAAGCAACGATAAAAGCAACATCCGCTGAAAACGCTTTTTTCTCTTTCCACACACTTGATGCAGGCACGAACCCCCCAACAACCTTCAAGATCAAGCCTCGCTTCTCTGGTTTGGAATGAAGAACAGGTCCCATCTCTTTCTTCCCCCCTCACGGATTCAAGACATCACCGCCCCATGATGGACTTTTCTGTCTTTTATGCGATGGTGAACTCGGAAACCTCACCCATCTCGTTGGCAGGCTGGCCATTGATTTTGTAAGCAGCCCGCCAGCGTAGCTTGGTTGTGTCCACCTTTTGAGCATGATTGCCGGCGTGCCAGACCTGAACTTGTTGGGTGATGCCGCGGCTTTGCTTGGGGGCGAGTTCGCGACCTGTCTGTGGCTTGAGTTGAAGTTCGTAACCCTGGGAGTTCAGTGTTAGTGAGTGTTGGGTTTTGAGATCGGAAGTATTACCTTGGTGACGGCGAGCTGGAAGTGCAGCTCGTTGATTGGCTGGGCGAGGTTGTTGGTAAACGCAAAGGTGATTTTGATAGCATTAGGTTCCGCAGGGTTACGCTGGGCAAGCATATCGATACGCAAGTTGGTGTTGCTGACAATGGCCTGATGCTCCTTGGGCTGGCTGGGCTCGGTAGGCAACGCAGAGGAAAAGTTCCATTCGTCATCATCATTAGATGCTGTAGGGACACGGGGCTGCGCCGGGACAGGGGAGGCGCGCTGAGAGCTCATGGACCCAAGCAGAGCAAAAGGGTCGGCTGCGGGTTGAGAAGGGGACGCATGAGCAGACTGTTGCTGGAAGGGAGGCTGAGGGGTAGCCGACTGAGAGACGGGCTGGGAGAAGGAGGCGAACTGAGAGAAAGAGGGAGGGGTAGGAGTCGAGACCTGACCTTTGGCAGAGTTGTCCTCGGTCATGGAGGACAAGAGGGCCGGACCGGGTATATCTATGATAAATGTCAGAGGGGTTCAAGATATGGATTTGGCAAGACTTGATAGCTGTGACTTACTTGAGTTTGCGCCGAAGCCAAGGGCGATGCCACCACCTTGACCAAAACTCGCCGATTCTCCTCCAATATCGAGGCCAAGCAAATCGTTCTCAATGCCAGCAGAGCCTGACGCGGCTGCTGAACCGTCACCTGAAGCAGCGCCGTTACTGGCATCCGCGTCAAAGTCAATCAACGATAGCTCGTTGGCCGCACTTGAAGATGCCCCGGCGACAGCACTCGAGGACGGAGGCGGCGCTCCAGCAGCGACCTTGGCAGCTCCCTCCATGTCACCCTTCTTCATGAGCTTGTAGCGCTCGACCGTTCGGTGTATGCTATCGTTGATCTCCAAAAGTTTGGCCACGGCCTCGTGGTCGTCGGATTCCTCCTCGCACATCTTCTGGATCTTGGGCTGAGCACTCTGTAGAGCGGCGGCCAGTTCGCTAAAGACGTCACCTTCCTTCATGGTATCGCCCTGTTGGAAGGCCTCTAATCGTTCCTCGAGTAATCGTGCCTTGGCTTGGATTTTACCAACGTCCTCGGCAGCCTTTGCGCGGTAGTCAACCTTGGATCGCGTGTCATAGCCCGCCATGATCTTCATTAGACGATTGGCTTCCTGAAGGTCCTCGGGGGCGCCGCGCCGAATCAGCTCTTGCAGCTTCGCAGATTGTGCCTCGCGTTCCTCCTCTTCCATTTCCTCGACAGACTTGAGGTTCTGGCAGCAGTATCAGTCAACAGAACCTAGCTCGAAGCACCTGTACTCACATCGCTGGGGTTCAAGACAGCAGCATCTTCTCTCCGAACCTCGGGAAACACATAGCCCTTGTAACTGAGAAGACGATGCATATCCCTGATGAATCCTAGATCCTCCTTATATCGGCTGGTCTCGCAAATTGTCCCTCGCCATTCTTCAATCGCCTCGAGAATCTTTGCTTGTACGCGGGTCGGCCGGATAGGTGGACGTTCGGGAAACCTTCGTACGAGCTCGTTGAGAAAGTCCTTGGTGCCAATCTGCAAGTGGAAGGGATATCCACAGTTCTTAACGCATATATCGAGGAGACTCAGGGCGAGTAGGGCGACATTCGGATTGCGGTGGTTGATGTAATTCACGATTGTGGTGGCGGCTTCGCGGGGGGCGCTTCCTTTCTTTGAATTGATCAGGTCGGCAATCTCAAGATTGACAGCCAGGTTGGGCTCGAAGTTCTCAGGGCTACAGGCTGCTTGGACGAAGCGCTGGAGCTGTGAGGGGGTGCGGCCTGAGCCAAGCTCACCCCAGCGGTCGCGAGCCGCAGCGCGAGCAGATGCGGCCTCCATTATTCGAGCCGTGCAGAGGTCCGACAAAGTCGTGGACAGCCAAGGAAGAGTCGAGCGGGAATGTAAGAAGGTGATGTGGCCAAATGTCGCAACCGCTTAGGCAGAACTAGGCGATGTCGGCGCAAGAGGAGAGTTGGTAGACGGTTCAGAGATGGCGGGGGCGGAGAACAGGGGGGGAGAAGCTTGGAAAGGTTGGAGACTTGGATCGTATTGACGTATGACGGTATAAGCAGAGAACAGGAGAACAGGAGGCCGTATCAGTTGTTGGTTCTATCAACACGAGAATAGATGGATACGTGGCTGCTCTGGGTTGAGCCAGGGGCGGTCTAGCTAGTTGCAAACTGACACGCTTGCACTAGGGACAGAACAAGGACAGACAAGACCAAAAGCGAGGGTTCTAGGTTGAGCCACGATGCTAGAACGGGGCTATATGATATATCTTTGAGCGGAATGGGCAGGGGTTCTGGACCTCTATTCTCAACGTCCTGTCATTCATGGAGTTGTTTCGGGGGTCTTAATATTCCGCTCCGGTGACAGTCCCCTGTCCCCAGCTCCTTCAGGCCTCAACCAACGAGTACCAACCCCTCTGCTCGCCAAAAGTATAGGGAATCTTCGATAAGGAGCTTTGTGGTTTATGCCCCTCCATAGAACCCCGCCATCTTGACCTCTTATCAGTCAATCAATCATCGATTTTTGGGGGAACCGGCGGGAAAAATACCCGGCTCCAACACCTGCATCACCATTACACAACGCCACTCACTCACTCTTTCGCCTCAAACGCAGACATATACTACCAGGATCAACACTCGATCGAACTTCCATCACAAGCCCTCGAATCCCCGCTCTTGATCGAACATAATGGTCCGCCACAAGAAAGATTTCAACTCCAAGGGCAAAAGAGGTGGTTTTGGCAATGCGCGGTCTCGAGGACCTCCCCGTGACAATGATGAAGAAGGAGGCGGCCCCTCTCGCCGCCCAGCTTTCAAGGCTGCCTGCTGGGACCTCGGTCACTGTGACCCCAAACGGTGCTCTGGAAAGAAACTCATGAGACTTGGCATGATGCGAGATCTTCACCTTGGTCAGCGACATAATGGCGTTATCATCACCCCCAACGGCAAGCAGACCATCTCCCCGGCCGACCGCGAAGTCATGGATCAATTTGGTGCTGCTGTCGTCGAATGCTCATGGGCTCGAACCCAGGAAGTCCAATGGAACAAAGTCGGCGGGAAATGCGAGCGCCTGCTTCCCTACCTCGTCGCCGCCAATACTGTCAACTACGGCAAACCCTGGAGGCTGAATTGTGTCGAAGCTCTTGCCGCCGCCTTTTATATCTGCGGTCACTCTGATTGGGCTGAACAGATCCTCGAGCCCTTTTCATACGGAATCTCTTTTATCGAAATCAATGAGAGCCTTCTCAAGCGATATGCCGCCTGCACCGACGAAGCGAGCGTCAAGCGCACGCAAGAGGAGTGGATGGAGAAGCTCGAAAGGGAATATGCCGAAAGCAGAGAAGAAGGTGAAGACGATATGTGGACTAAGGGAAACACGAATCGAAGAAGGCTTGACTCTTCCGACGACGATGAAGAAGAGGACAGCGATGACGATGACGATGACAAGAAGAGCGTGGATGGCATCTATCTGGGCAAACGACCCGTCAAACCCAGCAAGTCCGAGGAAGAGGATGAACAAGACAGAGACCCCTACGCAATATCCGACGATGAAGATGACGACGCCATAATGGCCGAGATCCGCGCCAAGGTCCTTGCCTCAAAGACCTTCTCTAACCCCTCAGACGTCTCAAAGACTAAACCCGCCACCATCCCCAACCCGCACCTCAAGCCAGCGACCGACGTACAGCCAGACTCGGACAACGGCAGCGAGGATGAAGAGGATGACGAGTTTGACAACATTATTGAAGCAACGCCTGTCACGGATCGGATAGGTCTCGCAAAATTGGAAAAGGAAAGGGCGCAGGCTACCATTACGACGAGGACGTTTTCGTCAAACAATGTGTCGGCGCCATATAGGTAGTGAAAGAATAGGGAGGTTGCGCATACAGAGGCGATTGTTGATCATGATTCCCCTCTCGTCCGTCTATATGAACATGCATGCTCCTTTTCTCCAAGTCCCACTACATCTCCAACCATCATACGTTATACACTGTGACGCTTATATAGTTACAACTTTTGACATGATCGTACACAACTCCGTCACCTCCCACACCTTGATGATTCTTCTTTCAGTCGTACATGAACTAACCCCAAGTGTTTTACAAAGTTCGCTTCTCCTTGATCTCTTCAAAGGTCTGGATCTGGTCATCAATCTCGAGCTCCTCGAAGCCCTCGAGACCGATACCGCATTCAGTACCCTTACCCATCTCCATGACGTCCTTTTTGACATGCTTGAGTGTGTCGATTTCGCCTGGAGAGCATAGTTAGCCCATGTGTTGACAATACAATGCAAGTTTAGTAGTGAAAGAAGGTGGGAGAACTTACCCGTATAGACAACCTTGCCCCGACGGATGACCTTGACCATGGATGACCGCTTGATAGCTCCGTTTCGGATCTTGCAGCCCGCAATGTTCTTCTGCACACGCTTCTTGATATTGATGGAGAAGATTTGCAAGACGTCTGCTTCGCCGAGAACGCGATGCGAGACCTTGAAAGGCAGAAGATCTGAGAGGACAGCCTTGACATCGTCAATGACATGATAGATGACACTGTGGTCAATAATGCGAACGCTCGACTCCTCTGCACGCTGGCGGATATGCGGGAGAATGGTCGAGTTGAAGTTGATGATGATGCTGTTGGACGTAGCGGCATGGTCGACGTCGTACTCGGAGATGCTACCCACCGACGACCGAAGCACCTTAGGTTGGACTTCATTGCTGCCAATCTCCTGGACAGTCCCGCACACAGCCTCGACGGAGCCAGCAACGTCGGCCTTGACTACAAAGTTCTGGATCGTGATGCCGGGCTCTTCGTTGGCGGGGACCTCGACACCCTCGCTTTCTGCGAGAGCGGCCGCCTTCTCCGCAGCGGCCTTGTCGCGGTTGCGCTGTTCCTGCTCTGCCTGCTGCTGCGAGTTGCTGAGTCGGTCAGCCATCTCCTGACGATACTCGACCGCCGTCTTGGCCTTGTCCTCGTCGGGTGACTGGAGAACCTGCTCTCCGGCGTCGGGGAGCTCACGCCAACCCAGAATCTCAACGGGGGTTCCAGGTGGTGCTTCGTAAATTTCTACACCGGCTTCGTTGCGAATCGCCCGAATCTTTGCCCACGTCTTACCGGCCGCGATGTAGTCGCCCAGGCGCAGAGTTCCTCGTTTGACGAGCACCGAGGCAGATTTTCCAATCGGCTTGACACTGGATTCAAGGATCCATCCCTCAGCCATACCGTCTTGCTCGGCTCGGACGTCGAGGATTTCTGCTAGCGTAACAATGTTCTCTTCCAGATCCTCCATGCCTTGTCCAGTCTTGCCGCTGACGGGAACGACTTGGACATCACCTCCGTAGTCCTCAATCTCAACACCGTTGCGAGCTAGATCAGCCTTGACCTGGTCGACCCGGGCATCTTCCTTGTCAATCTTGTTGATCGCGACAATGATGGGAACCTTGGCTGCCGTGGCATGCTTGAGGGCCTCAAGAGTTTGAGGCATGACGCTATCGTCAGCTGCGACCACCAGGACAACAATATCAGTCACATTGGCACCGCGCTGGCGCATCGATAGGAACGCCGCGTGGCCAGGGGTGTCGAGGAAGGTGATTTGCTTGCCCGACGACATCTGCACAACAAAAGCACCGATATGCTGCGTGATACCACCATGCTCCTGTGCAGCTACTGATGATTTTCTCAACCAGTCCAAGAGAGTGGTCTTGCCGTGATCGACATGGCCCATGATTGTAACGACTGGAGGACGAGATGGGAGCGAGGAGAGGTCTTCTGGAACAGGACGGGGAACCAGGTCACGACCTCTGCCTGTCTCAACAGAGGCGTCAAAACCGTACTCCCCAGCAACAAGAGCCGCCGTGTCACCTGTCATGACAGTCTCGAGAGTCAAGTCCTCGAAGCCTAGGGATTCGAGGTCGTGCAAGAAGAGAGGTCGTCTTATCTTGAGCGCATCAGCCAAATGCCCCACAGAGATGTATTCAGGTAAGGTCATCTTGGGCACCGCTGCGGCCGCCGTCTCCTCGTTTGAAAGACGATTTGCGTTCTTTTGCGCCTTGCGACGTTGTCTGGCCTCCCATTTTCTGATGGTCTCTTCGTCGACATCATCGTCATATTCTTCAAATCGCCGCGAGCTCTGCTTCGACTTTCCTTTCTTTCCCTTTCGAGAGTCGTTTGATTCATCCATTTCGAACCTGGACTTTCGTTTCGTCTGTTGCTCCATCTGATTGGATTGTGGTTTAGCCCAACTTGAGTCGAACTCTTCGGGTGGGATTTGATAAGCTTGGTGGCGATCTTGGGCTGACTTGGCAGCGCGGCTACGGAGGTTTGTGACTCTATTCTCGAGTGCATCCCAGAACTCGCCGCCTGTGCTTTTCGACTTATCAGCCGAAGTCTTTTGATCGCGTGAGGCCCGTTTTAGTTGGCCCCAGACCGCAGAGCCGTCGGCTTTGCTTCGCGTAGCATCTAATGTCTGAGTACCTGATGTAGGACGACCCTTTGCGTCGCTGTCTCGTTTCTTTGTTGGCACTTGTATGTCCACCTTGCGATTGCTAAAGGCACCCCATGCGCCAGAGGCAGGCGCCTGTGCTGACTGGGCAGACTGAGTAAGTTCAGTACTGGACCAAGACCGAGGTGTCGCTACCGGTGCGGGAGCACGGTTCGTCTTGAAGGCTTCGGCGAGGATAGAGCTGGAAATCTGGGAGCTAGAGGGTTGTTGGTTCGACCGAGTCTGCTGCCCCGGTGTAGATCTCGGCCTTCTGTCATCATTCGGGTCTATCATCTGGCCCTGGTTCCGGTTCCGACCCTGGCCCTGACCTTGGTTCTGGTTGTTGTTCCGATTCTGACCCCGAGCCTGACCTTGGTTCTGGTTTCGATTCTGGTTCCGATTCTGGATTGTCTTGTTCGAGTCTTGGTTGGAACCGTTCGCAGGTCCCCGTGCAGGCTTCTTCTTGGGAGCGTTCAGGCCCATCTTCTTGCGGGCCTCAATCTCGTGAGGAAGAAGCTTCTGGAGTGCCGGTGGCCTATCATCGACGGTGCTCTGCTTGGCTCTGAAAGACCCAAAGGAACCTAGGCCAGCACCGGCGCCAAAGCCTGCTCCTGAGAAGCCGCTAGGTTTTCCATTGTTTCCCGCATCGTCCTGTCGGCGGAGGATAGAGCTTGTCGAGAGAGTCCGTGTGCCTGGCTGAAGACACAACGATTGTCCGGATATTTGTAAGGAAACAATTGAGCTTGTCAGCGTGGAAACTCGGCCATCTTTCGACGACGTGTTGCCTGGCGGGAGCTTGTGGCGGCAGAAAGCGCAGACATAGGCATTGCCACGCTCCTAAGAGATTGTTGGTCAATTGATACAGAGACGCTGAAAGTAAGTACCAACTAACCTGCAATGCGCGCGCTCTCAACATGGCCGCTATAATGAATCAACAGGTAACTGTGAAGATGTCTGCGTCGACATTGACCTGCTGAGGATGAATGGACTTGGTTGTATCTGAGCCGAAGAGGCAAGTAGGTTGTCAACCAACTAAGTAACTTAACGTGGTGGAGTCTACGATTTTCAGCCACTACGATGGAGCTTGGGCCCCGTGATTCTCCGTCACAGCCACTGGGCCAATGGCAAATGAGGCGTTGTTTAACTTGATGACAACTGAACCAGGTAGAATGAGAGATCTGGCAATGGTAACAAGCTATAGAAAACGAGAGCAATATTTCTCAGTGCTATATTGAAGAAATGCATGAGGTGATTCGTTTTTCTTAAAGTTAGTGAAGTGCACTACTAACACTCTATTTCCTCATGGCTGTAACTTATAGTTATGTTAGTGGATCCAACCAAACGCTGCCCCCTAGAATCTTCCAAGAACACATCTCACAACCACTGAATCTTTTCACTCCCTTCACTTGTATGCCCTCCACGTATAACAACCAACATCGCCACAACTCAAGCAGCAGCTCTCACCATGGCCCCGACAAAGAGAGCAGGCAAGTCCAAGCCTGCCAACAACCCGCCAAAAGATGGCTCTCCTCCCTCACCTTTCAAACAACCCCCAGAGGTCCTGGAATCCTTCATCAGCAACCTTGACCCCGAGCACATTTACGTTACCCATATCGACTCAAAACCAGTTGATTTCAAGCGCAAGGTTTTCCTCGTCCCAGTCGCTATGAATGTAGCCGTGGCTCTCTTGTTTGTGTTTCGCATGTACTGGATTATCCCCTGGTACATCAAAGTTGCCGCTTCGGCGATGGGTCACCCCAACGAGACGACATGGACAGTTGCCAGTGCTACCTGGTCCGAGAGTGGCTTGGAGGTTCTCAAGCGTGCGGCTACACTGTTCATCGATTTTGTTCTCTTTGTCTTTGTCTGGCCGTGGCCTGTCGAGTTCCTTGCTGGACAGGCGCACTCAAACCCATGCCAGTGGCGATGGAGGGTCGGATTTCGTGAAAAGGAAATTTACGTCCGCCGAAGCCGCGACTGGGATCGTCTTCTCAGGGATATCTTTGTCGACGATAATTCCAAAAAGATTCTACTCGCCTATATCCAGCAGGCAACGTCACCTGTGCTGCAGGAACAAAAGACAGGCTATCTGCTCCAGAATAGCCAATGGGATCTCGACTGGGAGCAGCAGATTTACGCGCACACCCTCGTCGATAAGAAGGACGTTGCTCTCGATGCATTCCGGAACTTGATCCTCGTCCATCACAAAACCTACGGCTGGATGAGCTACAGCCTCCAAGCAAGCGCTGCATCCAGCGAGGACCACCGACGACGACAAGTCTTTGCTTTCAGGGACACGCTCACGTCATTGGGCAAGGAGGATCTGTTCTATCGCTGGGTAGAGATTGTGCAGTTTGAGGCTACGCAGCCTGGTGGCTTCGGTCCAGAGAAGCAGGAGCTGGCCGCCAAGAAGATCAGGGACCTATTTGAGGCCGAGGGCATTGAGTTTGATGAGTTGTGGAAGCAGAGTGTTGGATCAGCTGGCCTTTAAGAATGAAGAAGCATGTAATGATAAAGGGAGGGAAATGTCCCCAAAGACAGATAATCGCATAAAGAGTGAAAAATATCTTGGACCTGTCGAATGTAAGATATACTGCTGCATTCATAGCATATTTCACCATGTAAATAAATAAACGCTTCTGGTATTCGACAATCCAGATATTCAGATTTGCAAGCATATGTCTAGTTAGAACTCATATTCAAAGCATCAACTCTGGTAAACTATCTCGCTCCCTCCAATCAAACGGACCTGTCTCCATGCGTTAAGAAAAAAACAACCCACTCAATACCAAAACCACCAAAAAAAAAACCACCATCTTCTACGCCCTGCTACTCCTCTCTCGCGGGAGTACTACAGCGCGTCCCTTCCTTTCGGACCGGGATACTTACTTTGCACCTGACCAACCTCGGTAGGAACTGGTCTCATAGGGTAGGCCGTCGCCTTCCTATGAGGTTTCTACCAGGGGTTGGAGATGTATCTGAGACGATGATATGGCTACGAATGGGCAAGACGGTTCGAACTCAAGGTTTTGCGCACAATCTATCCCGGAGGTAGTTTGCAGGCAATTCTCAAGTTGGAATAACCTTGACCGTTCGGCCATAATCATCTTCGCGTTATAGGGAGTAGCCTAATACTAACATATAAGACTATGGGCGGTCTGGTGCGGAGTGACATGCATGGCAGCTGCCAGGAAGTCCGGGGCGTGACGCTGGAAAGGGCCGACACCCAGGTACTGGCGAAGCCTGAGCAGCCTGCATGGCCTCTCAACAGCACGCACGCACAGCACATGCACAGCACGCACACAGCACAGTCGGTGCGGTGACTAATTTCACCATATACGCGTCGAATGCCATTGTCGCCGAAAAACGGAATTCGCACAAGACAACGGACAGGTAAACGAATGCATCGAACATCGATACCGGACGGAGATTATTTCAAGGTATATCGAGGAGTCGTCATCGTGGCCGTAAATAGGACAGGTTCGGGTGAGAGATCGCTCATGTTGTTGAGTAGATATATGGGTCGGTCAATGTTAAGTGTTAGCATGACTACAAGTGTCCATCTTGGACATGATCAGGAGAGATGTGATCGACTTGAGGTCTTTGAAAACAATGATGCACCCTGACTACAGGAAGACAAACATCATTGGTAGTGGAAGTAATAGCAGCAGACATGACCATGATGTGAGAGAGCCAAAGAGTCAGGGGAGAACACAGGGATAGGAAGCAAAGTTGGCCACGGTAGAAGAGGCAGGAGAGGCAGAGGGTTCGGCCGAGGTATTTTATAGTGGTGGTATCGGAGAATATCACCATTGTAAAGATAGCTGTATAGTCTTCAATCATGAAAGAGGAATTAAGATTCAAGATGCGTGCGGAACTCGGAGGAGCATGTATCGATCGAAGGACCTGATATTGGTTGAACAAATGCCGGTTCGACTCGTGATGGTAAATAAATCATGATGGGATGAGGTTGGAAAAGTTGTGTGATTGGGATTCTTACTCTGACGGATTAGATAAGCTGCCAAGGCACCAGTCACCAGGGTCGGGGGCACCTCTGCTTCTTGAAGTCTTGGCCCACGCTCTCGCTCCCTTCCAAGTTAGCCCCAACCTTCTTGTGGGGTACCTTGGGCGTGGGACGGAGAGGAATTATTCTCCCGCGGTGAAACAAAGACTCTTGTGTGGAAACAAGGCTCGAGTTGAAAGATGACACGCGGTAGACTATGAAGCCCGCTGACGTTTAACGGGTTGCTAATAGGTATGTACCAAGTTATCACATTGCACTCGAGGGAGGCATTCATTAAGGAATGATGACACCAGCTTAGTACCCTTTTTCTCTCAGTGGCCAGTAGGAAGCCACATGGCAGTCATGTTGGGAGGACTTGATTGTTGTCTTACCGATAAGGCCTCTTCTGCTATTGATTGGTAGTAGACTGAACCGACCAGGCTGAGGGCAATAACTCTACATAGTATTATGGATATGGAACCTGGAGTGGTTAGAGTGATTGGATGCCCCCTACATGCCTAGACCAGGGAGTTGTCTGTCGTATGATGGATAACTTGAAGGGGTTATTCCAATTACAGCAGGTAAAGGAGAATGACTTAGTTTAGGCCTAACTACCAGGTAAGTATAATACTATTAGTACTTGTCATGATTTGAAGAGGATATTCAGTTGTCGACAGTTCAGGATCACTGCCTCGCCAGTTACTTCCTGCATACCTACTACTTATATCTGAGACATTTGTCTATCCAAGGTCCCCCCCCTTACTCCTGCCTGCTCGGGTCTTCTTTGTCCACATCTTGTCCAGCCTCAATGCCTTGAACTGGTAGGAACGGAAAATCGCCTTGCCGTTCCGCCAGATTGTTATCATCTCAGTAAAACACTTGACATAATTACCACCTAATTATCTCTCGACCTGGCAGTGGGCGAACAGGACCGTAGATTCTCCCAGGTATCTCCCAGACTCATGAGATTGCCGAGCCTCTGATTCATCGCATTTCCACCTACGTGCATTTCTGTCCCTGGAAACTGTTGCGAATTTTGACAGCTACCTCCACCAGAAACCATAAGGTCGGATCGTTCTTAGCAAAGAGCCGCAACAAACTTCTCCCTGGTTCATTAGATATTACCTTGCTGGTACTGGAACTGACAGGTACTGGTGATACTTGAACAGCCAGGTCAGTCAATGATTTCTTGTCATTAATTTCCCAAGGTTCAAGAAAAGAAGAAACGAAAGAAAAGAAACCAAGCCAGTGATAGCCCTTTCTTATCCATCAATTCGTTTCTCTACCTAAACTCGCCCATGCGTTGTGTCCCCAAGCACTGGACCTTCCCCCCATTCATGGCTTGGGTGGCACTAACAAAGAAACCTAGCTAAAAACCCCTAAATCCTGTAACGCCCCAGCCTAGCCCCCCGTTTAGCCAAGTCAAATTCCCGGCCATTAAACTGTCCCATCAACTTCATCTCGACAAAATACTCTGCTTCAGTGCTCACCCTCCACCCTTCGTCGCCTCCTCCTCCTCCACATTTACGCCTGCCTCTCTACCTCTTCGACATGTCTTCGGGATTGACGCGACGCCGTGGTGCAGGCGGTGGTGGTAACCCGACCGAGGGCGATTCCAACGGCGCCAGCTCCAAACCCACCAACTCGAACCACAAGGACAACGCCCCCGAGACGAGCTACGAGAACTCCGAGAATGGTCACAAGATCGCATTTGATCCTCGGGACATGAGCGAGAGTGCCGAGCGTAGCAAACAGCCCAAGCTGACCATGATGGAGGAGATCTTACTGCTGGGTCTCAAGGATAAGCAGGTATGCACATGCACCCATACACACCCACAATGCTCCCTACTTCGTGCACGGGGGCCACAGAGCTGAACTGACCATACCTGCCCACCAGGGCTATCTATCCTTCTGGAACGACAACATCTCGTATGCCCTGCGAGGATGCATCGTTGTCGAGCTGGCCTTCCGCGGTCGAATCGCCATGGAAAAGGACGCCTCGAGGCGGCGTTTCCCCCTTGCCGATCGCAACATCGAAGTCATCGACGATACTCTTACCGGCGAGGTACTTCTCGATGAAGCCCTTAAGATGATGAAGCAGAGCGAAAAGATGAGCGTCAGCTCTTGGATCGATTTGATGAGTGGTAAGGCATCCTTTCCACAATCCTCCATGACTTGCGGTCTAGCCATCGCTAACACCCACTTTTTCTCATTTCTCAGGCGAGACCTGGAACTTGATGAAGATTGGCTACCAGCTCAAGCAAGTCCGAGAACGACTGGCCAAGGGGCTTGTCGACAAGGGCATCCTCCGCACCGAAAAGCGCAACTTCCTCCTCTTCGACATGGCTACCCATCCCGTCGCTGATGGCGGTGCAAAGGAAGAGATCCGCCGTCGCGTCCGCAACATTCTGACACAGCGAACCGTCGTTCTCAACGGCAACCAGTTCCTCCCTGAGAACCTCGAGTTCCGATACATGCGCAGCATTGCCATGGTCTGCGCCGCCTACGCCGCCAATGTTCTTGAGAACGCCCTGTCGACTCTCGGTCACGAGGCACGTGAGAGAGCCTTTGCGCAGACTGACGACCTACTAGCCGACTACAGCCAGTGGCCTTTTGGTAAGAAGGCCACTGGTAACGGCATTGGCGCCAACCTTCCCAACTTGATTGCTGAGGTAAGGCCATGATGTTGCAATATACTCGACAATGTGGAAGCTGACTGGCTCTTCAGGAAGTGAATTCTGGCAAGGACAAGGAGCTGCAGCTCGAGGTTGTTGCAGCCTGTCTAAGCGTCTTCACCCGACTCGACTCCCTTCTATAAGTGTATTTAGTCGGACTATGGGTGCCTGCCTACTCGCTCTGGGACAGCGCCACCCCCAGTTCCTCGTCAAACACCATGCTCACATCTTCCACTTACACCCAAGCCGAGATGACGCAAGCTGTTCCCGCTTTCTCGAACCCTCTAATACCGACCCCGACCCGACTCGACCCTTGTCCACCTCACCTCTGTCATCCATCACCATGACACTCACAGCCACACCATCGTTGCCGCTCCTCTAGATGTTCTAGAAGCTGGGGACATATGCCCTTATTACACACAACCGGAGCATCAGAAAGGAATACTGGCTAGGCTATGAGACGGCGGTTTTCTTGAACCCCTGGCCAGTTATGCTATTGCCGAGAGCAAACAAGATATTGTTCAGTTTGGTGCTGGCTGTTGGCGCATACTTCCCTCTTTCTCCCTCTCTCTTTTTTCTTTTTACCTACCTATTTAACTCTTTTCTATATGTCCGTTCTTATCGTATGCGAAACCTCACATCATCTATTCTGCATCGGGAGGGAGAAAAACATCAATGAAAGCAAAGAAGGGCGACAATGGTGAAATTCGGTCTGGTCAGACAGTTGCTCTGTGTATGTTGTATGCATGTGAATGCGTGGTTTCAGGGAAGGAGATGGTTACATGACATAAACAGATGTTGGGGTTCTCGACGTAAAAAGCGTGGATGATTGTCGTTGTTATAAGGGGACGGAAGGGAGAAGGACACGGGAGAGATATGCTCTTGGTAAACTTGTTTGTAATAAAGATGGCAGACAACAAAAAAGGATGATGATGATGATGATGATGATGGTGATGGTAGAGAAGACGGCAGGTAAGGAACGGATTTGAAGTTCCTTGTAGATCACGAGAAAGAGGATTTGAGTGAAGAAGGTTGAGAGAGGTCGAAAAGGGTAATTGAGGGAGAATATGTTGTTCAACGGCTTCTGGGGAGGACAGAGAGCATCAAGACCAGAGAGTGTGGGCGTACAAGGACGCGAGGTTGCATAAGGTACGATGGTTCGGAGAGGAATTTTTCCAACAGTAAGAGAACGGCCAGCCGTATGTCGAGTTGAGCAAGAATTCGAGGTAAAGGTTGAGTGTGGTCAAAAGAGAGCGGGGAGTGACAGCAGCAATTACCGAGCGTTAACTTGAGATGGATAGCTGTGTATAAATGTCCAACGACGGATGAATGGAACTGCCCGCTTGAATAAGTGTGTTGGGCAACAGGTGTAGTGAGTTATCCAAGATTGACGATGAGTGAGTGTCTGGTGTTGATGTATGTCGGTTAAAGTTGTCGGTTACAAGAAAGTATAAAGGATAAAGTTAGAGATGGCGCATCAAAAGCGGGAGTCGACGATTTAGAAACAACCAGGACAATGACAAAGGTGACAGGGTTCAAGGGCCGAGCACTGGGGGGGGGCGAAAGGAGAAACGATGGCGATGGATGGATTTATTTGTTTGCTTCGCCTTACATGGGCCAAATAGACGACAAGCGGGTTTGCGGTGAAACCTCAGATGGTGAGGTGGAGGGGAGGACAAGGGGTTACTTTTGGCTCTTTGGGAAGTGGTCTCTGGCTCTCGCTCTCTCTTTGAAGGGGGAGAGGGCCAAGAGAATGACGGTAGTAATGAGACAGATAAATTTTGTGACGCGCGGTTGACCTGGCAGTTTGGCGAACTGTCAGAATTCCCGTAACAGTTGTGAGAGAAGCGAGAAAGCGCGTCAAAGAAGTGATGTGAGGTGGATTCGAGGGGGAAGAGAGACAAGACGTTGGATATTGCTTTTTTTTTCTGATGCCTCGGAATGAACAGGAGAGGAAGTACTCCGTAGAAAAGATGGAAGATCGACCGGCCCCGCTTCAACGGTCGATGGCTGCAACAGGCTTATTGAGGAAGAACCCGAGTTCTGATGCGATAGATCGAATGAAGTGGTTGATGATGGTAGGTTTGTATGAGAGGAGGGAAGATTGTGGGAAGAAGGTTAGGTTCGTAGAGGTGTAGTTGAGGAAGGAGGGAGGGGAGGTGCGTTCGTTAAGAACGGGCAGGACGGGAAGCTGCAACAACAGGAGAAGTACGCTTGAACGTTGGACTTGTGCACAGACGTTAGTCAGGTCAGCTGGAGGCTAGACTGAGAGGTGACAACAAGCCTACGAGACAGACGACGACCACTACTTACTTGGCTGGCTGGCTGGTTTGGAGCAATCCACAAAGAGCAGGGGAAAGACGAGCTTCAGGGTCCTCTGACGGTGTGGGTGTCATGGCTGACACAGTCTACCCCATACCCAAGCGGTGCCAGCATTGACTTGACTGATTAGTTTTTGGGGGTGCATGGATCATCAGTTGGCCAAGATCAGTTTATGAAAGATTTGGGCTTGTTTGACCTAGGTTTCAAAGCTGTGGTTTTTTCTTCTTCTTTTTTTATTATTTTTATTTTATTTTAATTCTTCTACTATTATTGAGCCTCTCTGCCTGCACTCTGGATGTGACAAGAGAGCGAGCAACTGTCGGGAAAATAGGTACAAGTTAGTAATGAACATTAAATTAACATGAAGCGGTCGAGAACCAAACCAAGATTTAGAAAGAAAGCTAAGATCTCAACCCCCTGACAATGCATACAACTATGAGGGGTGATGGAAAAGATGCCGAGGAATTGCCTAAACCTCTCTCCCAATCCAACCTTTGACAACCATCTTTGACCACCATCTTTGACCACTAACACTACGCTAAACTTATAAACATGCATAATAACTTGTGAACCTTGCACACCATTCCATTAGAGTCTGAAGAGAGTCCTCCCTCATGTCATCTCTGTCCAGTCATTTATGATTAATCCGTCTTCTCCTCCTTTCTCGGCAATCTTTTCGTTATTAACCCGATTGTTTGCCTCGGACTTAATGTCCAGTCATCAAAGTGAGCATGCAACGACTCGATAATAAATGCAAAACTGTCACGTTAAATACTGATTAAAACCCCTGCTTGCTTTTTTTTCTGGGCACTGCGGCACCGTCTCCGCTGTCCCCGGCCTCGGCCTTCTTCATCTAGGTCCAATTGTCGTACAGCCGACGTCAGCCTTGTTGCATGAACCAACGGCAGGCTGCTGGTTCATGCACGGAAAACATCTTGCTGAGCGAGCGAGCGAGTGAGATTGATGTGTGCAACGTTTGGTCTCACTATCACGTGAAGAAATACCGAGGCTTTGAAGCAAACACTTGTTTTCACATTTAACTAAGTAGGAATGTCTCGTCTCGTTGATGCATCTTCGCCGTTAATGGTTTCACAATCTGAACCAACTCTTGATCAGGACAAAAGCTCCGAGCCTGCATCTTCCAATTCAATAAACAGTGTCAAACTTTGTTATTCTTCCCTCCTCGTGACTTATCTTCCAATCCATCTTTCAACGCCCGCAAAGCCGTCGCCGTCCCGGTATCCATTCCCCGGCAAGTCGCCCCGTCATTCGGAGTGCCGGCCGCCGGCATTGATCAATACCCGGCCGTTCTTGCCCGGGGTGCCGGCACCGGCACGTGAGCCACCATCTCATTTGTTGTCATATCTACGTTTTTTTTTTCGTCAATCCAAGGGCGTGTTAAGCGAATCTCATGAGTATAAGAACAAGGAATCATCCTCAAACCAATAATCTTTTAAAAATAAGCCCAACTCGAACAAACACGCCC
>JABFEV010001929.1:0-20168 GCA_013618395.1 Fusarium domesticum
CCCCCCCAGTCTCTCACCTACGTTTTCCCGTTGTTTCAGAATGATCTTTAGCTGGTATGGCTTGTAGCTGGCCATCTGCTCGACGCTGAGTTCGTCAAAGAAGCTGTATTTGTCCGCCCTTGCTTCTGGACTACCTCTACGAGGAACCATTCTGTCCCAAAAGAACTCTCCAATCTCATCGAATGTCGGCTTGATTTCTCGTTAGCAGCCATAAACGTTTAATTATCAGTATCTCAACCTCCACTCACAGCTGTCTGCTCGATGATGCCATCACGATCTTGAGTACATCTGTACAGCCACCCAAACTGTCCCCTATAATGACAAGTCTGGCAGGTCAGGCTTGGATCGTACACGCGTGTCATGGTCAGATGGGTGCATTGCGGTCTAAAAGCTCGCGTAGCCTGAGCTCCATGACTGTGTCGGGAAGACATCTAAGAGACTCCAATTACGATAGGGAGGGAGAGTTTTTCTCAACATTGAGTGTCAGGGCCACCTCAAAGTCATCCGATGTACCTAGGTGGCGGTAAACGGTTTGGTTGTAAAATGTTGGAGGAGGCGCTATTGAGGTGCTATGCCGGTATTGTCGTCAAAGAGTTTTCCGTCTCTTATATATTTATGATGCTTGACTGGATAGTAGGTTACAAGTGCTGTGTCAACAAGAAAAGTCATTGTGTTCTTTGTCGATAGCGATGGAAGGCAATCGTGTTCTTGACCATGACTGTGGGAAGTGCAAGGCAGTGACCTAAAGTAGCTCAACTCTCCAAGGTAACCCAATAGGGACAGAATGACCGACTACGATCAATAACATAGAGCCGAGCCTCTTGGCCTGGGTCCGTAACAAAACTTTTTGTACAAAGGGGTATCTTGTTTGCTCATAACAAGAGCTTAACAATGAAAGTATGCAACTGATGCAACAATGGCTTTTTAGACGACGTCGCTGGTGCACCTTATTTGCCAAAGTTGTAAATGCCAGATGATAGCATTGGAGATGGACAGTGTAGTGGTAGCCTCGTACTCGTGGTGAATTCGTAGCATTCAGGCGCCTATTACATCACAGCCCGTACATCACAGATTTGCTTCACGAGTTCATCCTTCGGGCATGTATTGACAAGCGAAAATGATGTTACATGACGGGCAGACTCCTAATGATTGACATCATTGCACAAGACAAATTCAGCAGTATCATTCGAACATGAGCGCAATATTCTTCAATATGGGAGATCATATTGCATCTAGTGAGGGGTTCTTTTACTTGGTGGTTTTCATCCACCTAGGTATCTCTCTGGCAAATGATACCCCTCCACCAAGCCTTCTATTTTTTTTTTCCCTTGTGCAAAAAAAAAAGAAAACTCGGACAAATCCTCTCGGAGTGTCCATTTGTTTCTGTCTTTGTCGTCAACGGCGCGTTATATTTCATTCTAGCACGATTGTGTACATGCCAGAGCCGCGTAGGCAACGCAAAACCTCTTTCCGATGCAACCGTAAAGCAGCCCAAAAAACCGAACCAATTCCTTTTACACCTCGGTAGTGACCTTTGCCTTGGGGTTCGTGACCTTGACACCTAATTGCTTGGCGCGAGCGATGATGTCAATGCGCTTTCGCGAAGAGACGTTGTGGGCGATCCTGTAGGTGCATGGTTAGCCGGTGGTTTGATACAGAGTTCCGAAGAGGGATGGGGAGACGTACTCGGCGGCGTAGATTCGGTTGTGCATGAGGAGAAGCTCGACCTCGTTGGTGTTGCTGACGAGGAAAGTCTTGAAGCCAGCGGGGTTCATGAAACGGGTCTTCTTGTTGGAACCGTAGCCAATCTAGAGTTGCAAGTATCAGCACCACCATCCCATCTATCTGTTGGCTCCAGAAGTCTTCGACTTCTTGGACGGTCAACGGAGTAGGTCGAGACGTACAGAGGGCATGGCAATGGTACCACGGAAGCGTCGGCGGACACGGGAATCGATACCCTTGGGCTTGCGCCAGCTAGGGTCCACGCACTTGAACCGATCACTCTGGTGACGGGCGAAGCGCTTCGTGCCTACAACATAACCAGTCAACATCTCTCATCTTGAGTATCCCAGAGCAACGAAAATCCCCCTCCTCAAGCCCGCCATCGACCTAGTCTTTGTCGTACAATCGTCACGGCTTTTCGAGAAGGGGAAGAATCGTCGAGAAGGGCAATATTTTCGGGCGACGGTACGTACGCTTCTTCACGATGGGGACGTGCTTCTTGGCGGAAACCATCTTGACGGGCAAAGTCAGCACTTCTGTATCTCTTTTCTGGCGACGATGATAATTCTTGTTCGATCGTGAGGAGTTCGTGGTCGCATACCTTGGACTGCGGGTTAGTCGACGGGCTGGTTGGGCTGTGTGGTGGTGTCGCGGCGTGAGGATCTGGCGAGGCGAAATTTTGGCAATGTCAAATTGGGGCGCTAAGTCCAAGGGCTTAGGGTTCTCGTCACGTGTGCCACAATTTTCTTTCCAGCGGGGAGAGTGCGTAGAAAAATCCGTGCGGTCGCGTCTGTGAGGGGGCCCACTCAAAGTGGCATAGCGTCTTTCGAGGGCACAAACCCTCTCTTCTGCAAAAATCGGAAAGGCGAGCTAGACCATCTCAATTATACGTCTCGCCCCCCAGCAGCAACTTCACAGCACCTCCCGGCAACCCGATAATCAGCAATCATGTCGACGACGCAGAGCGTGCAATGCTTCGGCAAGAAGAAGACGGCCACCGCCGTCGCCCACTGCAAGGTTCGTAGGGAGGGATCAAGGACTCGATTTCCGAGCCGACGAGATGAGAGGAACCCAAGGACGAAATGCTAACGATGCTTTTTTTTGAAAATGATTACAGGCCGGCAAGGGTCTCGTTAAGGTCAACGGACGTCCTCTCCAGCTCGTTCAGCCCGAGATCTTGCGCTTCAAGGTACGATAATAGTCCATCCCTTTTGACTATACGCGAATTTCCCCATTTCCCACCAACCGAAAATCGAAACGATTAAAACGGACGTGGAGATCTTTTCCCCTTCGCGTGTGCGTGTGTATTATGGAAACAAGGACGACATACTGAGACTTTGTCAATAGGTCTACGAGCCTCTCCTGGTTGTTGGTCTTGACAAGTTCGCCAACGTCGACATCCGTGTCCGCGTCACCGGTGGTGGTCACACCTCGCAGATCTACGCCATCCGACAAGCCATTGCCAAGTCTCTCATCGCCTACTACCAGAAGTTCGTCGACGAGCACTCCAAGAACCTCCTCAAGCAGGCCCTCGTCCAGTTCGACCGCACCCTGCTCGTCGCCGACAACCGCCGCTGCGAGCCCAAGAAGTTCGGTGGTCCCGGTGCCAGATCCCGCTTCCAGAAGTCTTACCGATAAACGGTTTCGCCCACGCAAAGACTCGGGGGTTTGGAGGGATCAAAAGCCAGGGGGAGGGGAAAGAAGAGTGGCAGTGGAGGAAAGAGCTTATCTGGCAAGTGCGGAAAAGGGACTGGAGTCGGATATTTTCCCTGGTCTGGGAATGGGTTTCCCATTGGCATTTGCATGGCCTTGCTTTTGGCGGATTGTAACGGATCTGGCACGCAAAATGAAATCTTCAAAGTTAACGGCCGCGGCTCATCCTGCAGCGAGACAGTGATGTGCCTCAAATGAATGGCTCTCTTGACTTGGGCCCGAGTTGCTCCCTTGTACCCGCGCTCGCTGCTGCGAGGCTACCAACAATACTGTCACATGTCACGAGTTCATGACTTTTCTACGCTTTGTGCATGTGTGGGTGGTTGAGTGATTTGGATGTTCTGTTGTGCTAAAGATGGGTCGAGTGCTTTGACTTGTGCTGCCTCCCAAGGCTGCCATTTACGTTCAAACTGCGACATCGTCTTCATATCAAATGTCTGTCAAGGCTATTCCATGGACGGTCATATGCAGATATGTGTGAAGCCGTCTCGATTCTTTGAACTCTTCTCGTTATTACCTCGTTGCCAAAACAATTCAGGGCTAAGAAATACTCCAAACTCCTGCCAGAACCAAGCGTTTCGTTTTTTCAATCCATCGACAAGTGTACCGTTACTCACCAGTCCTCAATCATAGCCACGTGTGGAACCCCTCCAACAGAATTCGTTCTACCTTGCTTGGACTGAGTCGTCCACCCGAGACTTTACTCCATCCATGAACGGCGACTTCGGAAGCGGTTCTTCCCCACCGTCTGACACGCAATATTTTCGAGCGTTGACGTCCCTAGTCGTTCCACGAGACAAGATCACGCTGTCGGCCAGATTCATCAATGTCCACAATCTTAGGTGCCCACTCGCCTCTCTCGTCCTCATCGGCAAAATCGGCATGCTCGAGTTCGATCTGCTCACCGTCCTCCAGCGTGACATTGCCGCGTCTTAGATAATCAGCCTTGAGATCCCAGTCCAGTGCCTCCGTGACAACAGCCTCTAGTCCTGCAAAGGCAGTACCGACCGCCAACTGATCTGGCAATGCCTTGTCGCAGAGACCATTGAGAAACTCTTCGAGGCGGCGTTTGTATACCGTGAGAGCAAGCCGCAGGTTCTTGGTTTGAGAATCAGCGTAGTCAAGTACAGAGTCATCAAGCCACGATGTAGCGTAAGAAAGCTGAGCAGTAAGAGAACGAATGAATGTAGCGGCAAGGTTTGGTCGCTTGGCCAGCAAAAGATGTGCTCGTAGGAAGACTTTGAGTAGCATGTGCCACCATTGCTGTATACACGCATCGTTGCCGAGATGCATACCAACGACAAAGGAGAACTGAAACTCGCCAACAATAGCATCAGGATACAGGCTGCTATCAGGAGCATCTATCAGAGAGAGGATGTACGGAGTAGAGTCTGTAGCCTCGAGCGTTCGATCAGCACCGGTATTCTCAATCGTGTAAGTCCTGGAAAGTTGGTTGAAGGTGAAGTTGAGGTCACGGCCCTTGAGCAGCGGGTTGGAGATGGAGTTGTCAAGCTCCATTTCTGCCGTCATGAGCAATGAGCCCTTGACACGATCTCCTGTGTGCACCATCCAGTTACCGTCTTGCTGTTCGGTGACATGGTCCAGTACGGTCTTTGTGACTTTGCTCGTCAACTGCTGCCACATTCTGATGTTCTTGTCCGAGGATGCTTGCGAAAGATCACCGCTGACAGCGTTGACAGCACTGGGGTCATGATATGGTACTAGCTTGGAGTGTATGGCACCGATGTTGTCGGCCTGGATGCGAGCTTCGGCGCGAGCAGGCTCGCCAAGGACCTCGTTATACCTGTCCCATTGTACAACATGGACGGATTCGACGCCTGTGCTCACGATCCAGAAGCCACAGCGTGTGGAGAGGCCGCCAGGATGAGCAACCCAAAAGAAGTGAGGCCCTGGGGGGATGTCCCTGACGCCTCCAAAATGTTTGGCCGTGAAGGATACTGAATCGAAGCCAACAATGAAGACTTCAGGCAGGCCAAGAATCAGTACTACGTCACCACCTCCCAAATAATGCACGAACGGGCCGCTGATTGATTTTGTGTGAGTTGCCTTGTGAGATACACTGACAGCACCGTTATTGACGGGGGGGTCCAGAGGTGGTGGGATGTCGTCGTCGTCGTCGTCGTCGTCGTCGTCGTCACCATCAAGCTGAGAAGCTGGATCGCTTAGCTGGTGTACATGTAGTGTACCCAGAGGATGCGACCCAATAACAGAAACAGAATCACAAGATTTGATAGAAGCTCCCCCAACAGAAGCAGTCGAGTCGGACTTTGTGAGGCCCTGTCGGACACGATGTAGCGGCGAGGGCTTATCGTCCATTGTAGGTGAAACAAGACAAGCTAGGTCTGGCAGCAGAAGAGGCGATAGAGAGAGGTGTATAGTGGTGGGTTTTATATGTATATAAGGATGCAAGATTCACTCAAAAAAGATGATGGTGAGGGAGAAGAGTGACGTGACGTGATGGAAGTGAGTGTCTTATGTTCCATGTTGTTGAGGTCGGAGCTTGATACAAGTATTTTTGGTGGGGTAGGTGCAGAAAAATGCAGTGGCACAAACAGCTGGAGCCTGGTTCACTCCTGCACCGGATATATCTACCAGGTGGTTTCATGTGTTTACACATTTTGATAGAGACGAAGGTGAAAGAAATATGTATGTTAACTAGGTATTATTTGATTTTCTAAGAATTTTCTGATTCTTTGTCTCATTTAAGAATGGAAGCAATACATACTATCAAGAACATTCACTCTCCAATATTTCTGACCTTCATGTAACTAACAAACTCAGCAGTCAAACGAAACTTTGCCTCCACGGTCTTTGTCCATCTCTACATTCGCTTTATGGCCTGAGAAGGCTTGAGCAAGGATGACATAACCGCGGCTCCGAATAATGGTGTTCGTGATACGCAATGCAGCCTGACGACTCGTATACAAAATGGTGAGTGAGTGATAAACTGATTTCCTTGATAGACTGGCTGCTGTTAGGAATAATCGAATTACCGTATCTCAGAGCCCAATTGTTATGGTTCTAGTTCCATGTTGTATTCAACCCAAGATAGCGTAGAGCGCCTGTCATATGTAAGAGCCAGTCACGGCTATCATGTAGGTAGTCAACAAGAAAACACAAGTCAAACGAAGTAAAAATAAATCATCACATATGAAAGCGGTATATTGATAAATATCTAGGCATCTATTATAGCATTGTTCTCTTCTGTCAAGTCACAGCAAACTCCCTTTATCCCCAGCCCGACGTTACCAACCATAACCCTCTTGGCCCAGACAAGAACTCATAGACTCCTCGATTTATAATTCCACCTTGCATCCGGCGCCGTTATAAATTCACACATGGTCCATTCGCTACATTGCATACCACTGCCGTTATAAGGTCGAGGCGTTGGAAAGCTTGATAGTCAAGCTGCTGAGGTCCGTGACGTAGGTTTGGCTTTTGCGACCAAAGCAGAATAAACACGGGACTTTTTTATGTATTCGTTTTCAAACATCTACCAGTTATTATTAACTGCTGTTTTAAAAGGTATTAAGATTCCCCCATGACGCCTGTCGTAGTAATTAAGCATTCACATCCGCGTCGTACAAAAACACCCGCTCCCGTTATATCAACCCGTCAGTACGACATTGTTCAAATACAACATCCACATCCACGCCTGTCTCACTCTTATCCTTGACTTGGAGAGATTAAAAAATATCCCGACCCAAGTACACATACAATCTAAGATGAAATCTCCCGTCTCACATAAACGTACCGGTGTGATGGTTCGACACTCCCGTGGAGCCGCCATTTGTGTAACAGACATTAAGAGGAAAGGGTATAACGACGAGTGGGAATAACAAGGTGAAAAGAATGTTTGGCGTCTTGCTTGATTTGGAAAACGGATGGAGCAAGAGAGCCAACAGCAAAAACAAAAGCCAACAACTAGTTGTAAAACAAACATCGTCAGAATCAATGGCGGCTAAATTCTCCTAGCGCGCTGAATACATTCAGCCCCAAGCCAGCACCCCCTTGTCCATCCACGACGGCGTCACACACACACACACACACACTCATTCACTTCCGCCTTGGTTTCTTTTCACCAAACTGCCCACCCGTTTACTAACTGTCTATAGAACCCCCTGGGTTAGGTTATGTGGTGAGTTATTGCTAATTGACATATGTTAGATGAAGCACGCCCTCTCCCCCAGCCCCCCTCCCGGCCGTACTGGCATGAGAATAACCGACTGGGAAGATCAATTAGCTGCGGTTAACTACTTATTATCTCATGTAAGCTATCGAAGCATCCAGTACTTTCATATTACTTCATATGCCTTCCTGGCCTGTTAACTGCCCATTCATAAATCAATTTCTACTCCTTCCCCTGTCATAATAGCCATATCATCACGTATCCCAGTCACAGATCTCTTTTCCTCCCTCCTTCGCTACAACTACTACATCTATTACGTAGTACCACATCTATATCTCACCTATCTACATAGACCGTATGATCTAACCAACTGCTTCAATCTCTCTAAACAAAACTATATACCTTACGTCAGACCACTCCTTTCATAGGAAACAGCAGAACCATTCCAAACCCACACACCAACACCACGTCCCCAACTAGACCTGTTCTGTTACCTTCTTGTACCACCTTTCTAAACAAGGCCCCCCTGCTTCTTTTTTGAATCCTTTCTTCCTCTGGTTTGGGGGAAGATCCTCACACATGGGGAATGGGGGGGGCCTATCTTGTAGCCGCCTTAGCGTTTGTTGCACAACCGCAAGCCCACGCCTATTTCGTACTTTTAGCATCCCATCCCTTCGGTACCACGCCACTTTGACCAAGGCTGTCTTTCCAGCATCAACATGAGGAAGCGTGAGAGGAAATCAAAGCACCTCACCCAAACCATCCATGGATGTCTTAAACCTGCATGCACCGAAAAGGGCAAGTATCTTGTCACTTGATGCGAATACACCCCCCTTTGTTCCACCTCCTCCATCAATGCACGTCAACAACATCTTGCCCTCACACGTCATATTACTTGATCAAGTATCTCGTCATCAGATAACTTGCCTCGAGACAAACATTGTTCGGTCACGACATTCAGTCATAACATACCTTCTGTCACCTCCATAGGTGCATAGTCTGTCAGAATGCAACTTGATGGAGTAGACAACGTCCCTTTTCCCATATCACCAGTGATTCAAACGACTCTACTCATCTCAATTCATGCATTTCATCCACGTATATTTCTATCTGTGTCTCTGCGTAGGACTGCGTCTGATGCAAAAAAAAAATGTCCCCTCCAATAAAGTCGTAATCCAGCTAACGTCAGGACATTGCCATCCACCTAGCTCAAGCTCAATCCTAGGACACATCCCGCACGCCAGAATAGCTTCACGAGCTTGCCTGCGTACTTGAAAAAAAAAAATAGAACCTTTCGTCGCGCCAGACCTATACCATCCCCCAAGACCGGCCATAAATGCTCGTAAAGGTAAACCCCGCCGCCCACTAACCCGTTGACTGTGTGTATGCGGAACTCCAAGAAGAAAAACCAAACCGGGATAAAAAAGAAATGAAAATTCAAGCGCATGACCCTCCAAAGGTTTCTTCCGATCAATAGGAAACAGAGCAATAGCCGACGCGTTAGGCAGCGTGAGGTGGCAAAGCCGCCTTTCAGTGAAGAAAATTATTGCCAGGCACAAACATTCGTGCGCGAGCGACGCCCTCTAGCAACGCTTGTAGTCGAGATCCATGTAGCAACGTGACAAGCGACTCCTCCAAAACCGCCTAGGTTCTGGTGAGTGAATAAGCACGGATACAAGAGGTCCAATATGATACAACGGGTATTCTTTTGTCCATCCTAATTATTGGTGACTTTCCTCCTCTAAGGGTCTTGGTCCCTGTTGACGTATCGCCTTTAATGGCTAGGTGGCTGTGCGCCGTTCGCTGTGACTAGTTAGTTACCCGCGCTTCCAACAGGACTGCGTGGCTCATGTGGGCGGCCTTGTACTTACATTGGTAGGAAAGTCCTTGGCTGGGCTGCGCATATGGTGAGTGAGGTTGGTAGTTCGTGGGGTACATATGGCTTTGGTAGTCAGGCAGAGATTGCTGAGGAACTCCCGCCGAAGGAGGAGGGTAATGCGCAGGCTGATAACCGATGGGTGGCAGCTGAACTGGTCGTGAGCCAGGATAATTTGAGGTCGGAGTTCCATCGGCCGGGTCAGGGCCTCCGGTTTGGGCTGCTGCAGCTGCAGCCGCCTGACGATGTCGCTCCTCGTCAGCCTTACGCTGGGCTTCCTCCTCCTTCTTTCTCTGCTTCCATTCCTTGCGAATTTCTTTGAATTCTGAGTAATTGTTAGCCATGCGCCATGCTTGCAGACTTCCGCTGTCCGAGTCTCCAGAGCGTGTAGGCTGTGGTCTGACTCAGCTGGGTCAACGTTCAACTTACCCTCAGGAGTTCGCTTCTGTCCGTGGGATTGCATAGTGACATGAGCGTTCAGGTGGTTTAGAGTACCGTAAGCCTTCTCGCATCCATTCCATCCGCACTTGTACATTCGTTCAATTTCCTCATATCGTCTCCGAGGTCGCTTGTGCTGTTGCGCGCCAGGAATTGGAACAAACGAGTAGACCTGTGATGAGAGTATGATTAGCACGCGCTTATTTGCAAGATTGGAACACTGCAACGGCGTCGACAGCTACAGTGGTGCGACGTGGAGTTCCGACGCGACTTCAATGCGCTGCTCGATTTAGAGCCATCGAGACGCGTCCACTGCTCATACCCTTCATCCTGACTCAACATACCTGATTCGGACGCGAAGGAGGCGGTTGCGGGGGGTTCGCGTAGATAGGATGGTTGTGCGCGCCCATGGGCGGACCTCCATGCTGTCCATAGCCCGCCCAGTCAGGGCGCGGCTGTGCGTACATGCCGCTGTTGGGGTGAGAGTAGCTATGCGACATGTCTGGGTTCGGTGCGTAAGGCGAATGCTGCCCGTACGAGGCATAAGTCGGGCTCGGTGCGGCGATGGACGGATCTATAGGTACATCGCTGTCAGATTTGGCCGATTGGGCTTGATGGTTTCGCCCATCATGCTGGGGCATTGACGGACTGTTCTGTTGTTGCGCCATACTTCCGCTGCCGGCAGTGCTAGCTGGATGATATGGGCGCTGGACGTGGTCTGGGAAAGATCCTGAACGAGCTGACTGAGGATAGACTCCGTATTCGGATGTAGGGGTGGCCGAGGTCGAATAATTGACTTCCTGCTTGACCGGGTATTGCGCAGCAGATGCGTGATCTGTAGTCGAACCTTCAGAATTGTTGTCGCCGAAGTTGCTGGGATAAGGCGAGGGCAAACCTGACTGCGAGTACTCCGGGGCACTGCGTTCCATAGAGTTGCTTGGGGAGTTGAGGAGGTTGTGCAAAGTAGCCTCGGAACCAAGTTTGGCGCGAGAGGTCTCAAGCGTTGGGTTGCTGTCAACAAAGGTATGAGATCGTGGTGTTGGCACCAACAACATGCTACAGCTCCACGGCAAAGGTAACAAGTTGATGACCGACCAGTTTTAGTGTCCAAGTCCGTGTCGAATCGGTGGTTTGTCCAGTAACAGGGGAAAGAAGGGTAATAGCTGAACGCTTGTAAAAGAAACTTGCGGCGGCGCGACGGTATATGTTGCTGGCGGCGGCAATAGTAGCGCCGTTCGTGAAGCCAAGGGTTGAATTATGGTTAAGTGTGTGATGCGAGCAGCTAGGCCGAGCCCTCGGGCGCGGATCTTGGTAGGGGGGAAGGAAGATGGGTATGGGGGGAATGGGGGCTAGACAGGGATAGAGTCTCGCTCGTTTTCGATCAGAGAGTCGAGGGGGCTAACTTGTCGGTACTGCTTGGGGAGCGCGACACTAATATAGTGCGATTATTGGAATCGGCCTGGCGATGTGGACTCTGCCGAGACCGCCAGCTCCAAGTGAGTCTAGCGCCTGAGGCCCCAAGATGGACAAGGATGTGCTAAAGTGTATCCAGCAACGACACACTGACTCTTGCCTACACTGAGCGACTCAAGACTTTGCAGGGGAGGGGCGTGAGCTGGGCGTGTGCGCGAGAAAGCTTCCGTGATGACGGAACGTAGAGAGGAAGTGCGGGACCGAAGAGTTCTATGGGATCCAGAGAGCAAATGAATGACGGAGTGTGGACTGAACGTGCTCCGTAACTTGGGAGATCTAAGGTTACCACAGGTTGATGGAATGCTTGTGAGACGGCTCTTGCAAGTGAGCTGGACTGTTTGGAATCGGGCGAAGGCTCTGAGCAGGCCTAGAAACCCTACGAGGTAACGGCTGGTGCACGTTGGAAGATGCCGACCGCTAGGTGAGGCAAAGCGAGTTCAAGTGCGCAACCCAACCCAGTGCAGCGGCAGTGGGTTTCCGCGCTTATCGAAGCAGTGGGTAATGTGGGCTAGGAGAAAAAAGGGGGGGCGTGCGAGAGTCCTGGCGAACGAAAAGAATCCCAAGTCGAAGAGCCAGTGGGTTTGGTTCAAAGGACGAAGATGAGAGAGAGATGGTGCTAGGTCGTGGTCGATCGTTCTGCCGAAAGTACCCCACGTCGACCGGTGCCGGATCTGCCGCTGACTCGTGCCTTGAGCGAAACCGGCGAGTAATTAATTACGTGAAGGTGTATTGCCCGTTTCCCCAGGGTGCGGCAGGAGGATACAGAAGATAGGTTGTGAGGTGAACGAGGTGCGAGACAACAAGGAGTTAGGTGGATGGAGGTGAAAAAAAAGATCGGGAAGGGTCGCCAGCTGGTAGTTGCGTTTTTTCTGGTTTTTGCTGGATCAGAAATTTGATGGTGAGGGCAGGCCAGCGGCCCCAGCCCCAAGAAGAAGCAGACAAGCACAACCCTGTTCCCTGCTTTCACAACCTGCAACCTGTGACCTGCTGCTGCTGGGTCTCTGCTTCCCAACTCTCCCTCCCCTGGTTGGACTCAACATGCGACCCCGTCTAGAAACTGTGGCGGAGGGCGTCTGTGGTCACTAAATTCTTGGGTTGTGGCGATAGCCATCCAATCCGCAACGGTTCTTTTGGATGTTGTCTGATGTAATGAGCTGTGCTTTGTCTTCTCGTTCGGATCCCCCGTTCGGCGACGCTCGTTTGCAACATGTTCAGAATTCCAAAATATACAGTGTTTGACCACACATGTACCAATACCCACATCTGACCATGTTGACAAAGCCGGCACAGTGGTGACAGTGAACGGGGCCAGCAGCAGGGGCAGGGGTTGTGGTTGTAGTTTACACACCCTCTCCTCTCGTCCATATCCCCAAGTTCCCACCATGAATCTGCCAATCTGCCTTCCTGTGTCTGAACTGAACGAAGGTTCCCAGCAAGCGACGAACGACCCGTACTGGGTGCAGGGTCCGCAGGATGCTCAAAGCGAGAGTCTCCTCCTACTACATACTGGGTACAGCGTAATAAGAATCCCCGAACTGCAGACAGCAGATCTGCGGTCTTTTCCCAGCCAAGTCCAATCAAAGATGAAGAGGTTGGTTCCACGGCAAAGGAGGCGTCCAGGATATCTGGGCTTCAAATGCAGCTCGGGGGCTTGGCTCAAGTTCCCAAAGAGGGGTTAGCCAGGTTGGTTGCCGATTTTCCAGCTTGTCCATTCATGACCAATAGCCGTCCTCGTCGATGATAAAACGGGGCCTTTGGATGCGTGGGTTTCTAGGGGTAAAGGGCGCGCCGATGAAGGGGAGAAATTGCGAGAGATCCCTTGTGACCAAGGACTGAGTCAGGCCTGGATACCGAGAGTTGAGCATGGAATGTCGCGGCCTCGAAAACGTGGCGGCGAGACCGACCGTGAGGGTGTTTTTGGTTATGTATGTCGCTGTTGTATGTGAGAGTCTAGCAAAGTGATTCCCACCGAGCGCTAGTCCCAGGTTGAGCGCAGACAAGAAGTATCGTGATGGATCAGAATATTCTCCGGGCAAGGCTGTGTAACCGAACGTTTTGCTGCAGAACCACTACACCAGTCCGTGCCTGCGCCGGCTCGTTGCGACGTGCACGTCTGTGGTGTCGATGATTATTTGACGTGCATAGGTGTCTAGGCTTCCTAGGTTCCCAAGCTTGACGGCGCCGTTCGTAGGCCAGGTTGGTATCCGCCAGCCGTGTATGGATTAGATCGTCAGGTTAAAATACCTAATCATGGTAGATACTGATCCTCGTTGCTCAGCCTTAGAAGTGGTCGGTCGACGCGACGTTGACAGGCGCTATATGATCCGGCCCTTGGGGATCATGAACCGGATGACCGTTTGTACGACAGAGCCAACGTCGCAAGGAGCATTTTGGCCTTTACTGTACTATGCACGTTGAAGAACGCACTAGTTCAGGTGCCAGTCGTTATGTAGAATCATCTCAGTACTAGTAGCCTTGTGTATCCCGAGCCGTCTACGGCGGCCATGGAGGGGGCTCAGTGGAGGGAATTGTGTAAAAGTCATAAAGCGATCAAATTGATGGCGTTGTGCGAATACTTGTCACAGGCGGGACAAGCAAGGGCAAGGCGAAAGAAAAGAGGGGACCAGTGCATGAAATCGGCAAGTAGATAGATGTGCGAAGTATTTCCTACCTCTTGCCGTCATGCGAAAGGAAGACAAAGCTAGACTTTGGTGCAGGCGCCTTGGTAGGGCAAGGCTTATGTACCTACCTTACCCATATAGAACTGTCAAAACGGTTGGGAAAGTACTAAGCCAACAATTCCCAGCGCAAAGGCCTTGAAGGCGTGCATTCGCAGGTGCTCCTTCCATGTGGTAAGCCTTAACATCGCTCAGATAAACAATGATGTTACCCAAGATTCGGAAAGAACATTGCGTCGCGTCACGGTTATCTACCATCCTCTATTCCTGCCAGTTGCTATTGCATCTCGCCAAATTGCAAACGACAAATCTCCAATGGTTGTGGCCGCCTGACGGTTTTGTCATTCACACCATCATTCCCGTTACATTTTGTACCATGTGCTCGTCAAATCATTGTCGTCCTCTGTGTGTGTCTGCTGCTTTGTTCATCGGTCCTACAGGGCGTTGCAGATACACCGTCTCTTGGGTTTTGGGCCTGACCGAATTTCTCTCCCCGCAACCCTAGTACACTTCACAGCAATTTGGTCGAATGATCGGTCATAGAGGTTTTAGGGTCCAGACAAGATCTCAAGCGAACCGAATCTCTGGGATGAGCTAGAGAGCTTCAATGCCCCGAAGAGGCACAGCCGGCCCATGGCGTTGGCCCTTGAGCCACCTTAGCCAGGTACCTAACGTGCGCTTTTAACGCCAATAACGACAATTTGCCTCTGCCGAGAATAAGTACAAATCCTCATTTCTTGGGCATGAGGATACTACCTGCATCAAACTGCCAATAGCTTCATCTCGTCTACTTGAGCCAATCGACGATATCTACGCCGATGCAACAATGCATCAGCATGGTGGTCGACTACATGCAGACAACTCAGAAAGCTCAGCTCAGCCCCCCATTGGCCGAAGCAAATCCTAGTTGAGCGACGATAGGTTGGAGCCCAGAACAAGACGTTTCGATGCTTCCTGGCTTGGACATTGACAGGTTCGTTCGCATACTATGATCATGACCCCAAGCCTCGCTCACCTCTCTTACCGTCCCCCATCTCTGACCGCAACATCGTCATAGGCCCCACCAGATGCAATGCGTGATATCTCGATGTAGCACAATCGAGTAAAATCACTGCCATGAGTGCTCCACGTGTTGACCAAACTCCGTACTCCCCTTGAGCCTGCAAAGGAAGACATAGTCCCGGCCCTTCTTTCACGACTCACGTGGAGTATCCACTGATGCGCGACCCATGTCGATTCTAGTCCCTTGGATTTCAGAGGCTAGGCCCTTGTCCAGCTGTACCGCCACGAATAATATCTGCCTTGCAATATCAACCAGGACAAAGTCGAGTTCCTTCTCACCACGTCACTACATCGAGGTTTACCCCCATCTTACTAGTTGTATGTGCTTTGCATCTTCCGTTGTGCCAGCCCACGTATACGAGCAACGAGCCGCTCTTTCGTTGGCATTTCAATTCACACCCCCGAGAGAAAGCGAATCATCATCCTCAGGGCTTGGCTCACCGTACTCTTCCAGCTGCGCTCATGTCGTGCCTGTGCATCCTCCGTTGATGGACCTCATAATTTCCATATCTTTTTCAGCACACATGCAGAATACTTACAACAAATTCCCAAGGATACATATCGACGTGCGAATTCCGTCGTTGAACCGCATGCAGTTTTGCAGTTCGTTATCCCGAATCACACGTACCTACACAACGTCCAAACTCAACCTAAGTATCGGGGCTGGCCCAGCAGCTCATCACTTGGCTTCTGTCCGAGGGTTCAGATCGGAAGGAATGCTGAGTAAAGCCCCCTGCAATTGGGTGTGAACCTGGGCACAGCACCGTACATAGTGAATTGGGTTCGTTCCATATGACTCGTATGTGGATTTAGTTTGGACAGGCATCCAGCCTGACTCGTTATGCAATCACCATCTCCAGTCCATTTCCAATTGAACATTGTGGATCGAGGCATAAGGTGTTCGATATCATTTTTGGACCATTTCAACACATGTCGCCTTTCTCGCTGTTACTCGGATTATCCTGGCATAGTATTATGAGTCAATCTCATTCCAACTTCTAGAGCATACATACGCGCAACTCTCTCTTCACAAGAAGGAAGAACGACACAGGTACGTGCCAGCTTGATAGCTGTGCCTCCTGGTCTTCTGGACCTCGCTATGATGCGATCTTCAGCGAATCCGCACTGTTTCGTGCTGTTGACCGCCACCAATTACAGTTCCCAGCCGCCGCCAATTACATATCGAGGGCCTGCAAAGACAACTATGGTGTGAAATCCTTGACTTGTGGGTCATGTGGTCCTGTTAGAGGGCACAGGTTGCTGGGGTCCTCGTTCAGTCCGGTTGGAAACAGTTTTCAAAGTCTAATTGTCAGTATCGGTTAGTACACGGTGGCTGCACAAATATTTGGGAGGCTGGCCAGGAGTTGTGCCATGCACAGCTCCAGCAGAAATCAGAACGCTGCCCACGATTCCGATGGCAATCTGCTAATCCCCTCATCAATGGCTTGCCAGAAAACGCAATCTCGCAAGGATCCTTCCTGTTCACCTTTCTACTCCACTCTACCTAGTACCGTTACCATTTGGAACTTAGGTGTGAATCTAGGCTAGGGAGGGGTTTTTGGTCTCGGAGAATCCCCCACAACTTCGTTCTGAGTAGACGGGAACCAAACTGCTACTAAACCTCGCCTGGAGCCGATGCCTCCAGATAGGCTTGCAGTTAGTACTGCGCTACAAGGTTGGGTGAGTAAGATCAAAGAAGTGTCACAAAACAGCCATGAGAAAGTGCAGTTGAAATAGGTTCGAGAACATGGGACATCATCAATCGTCAGTGACCTTCCACCCGAGAAAGGAAATTCGTCTGTCCTGTTACCCAATCCTTGACTTGAGTGGACACCCTGGTCAATAATTGCAAACCCAGATCTTTGCCTCAGGATTCGATACAATTGCGCACTCCAATCCAGTGGCTCTCTTACTTCAGAGAGTGCGAGGCAGAAATGCTACGACATGTCCTCGAACAAGAGTTCCGAGAGGTTGGTCATGGACTTGGTGTATTAATCCACATTTTGTTTGACTAACTTCTATCGACAGGGTCAATAACTACCATCTGGGTCTCTTGGACTTTATAATATACCAGCTTACTGATCCCAAGTGCTCATTGCGAATCTTAGTTCAAAGAATACGTCCTGGTCTTTGTCATACCGCACTGGGTGACGCAGGGCCAGTACCAACATCTCGGGAGCTCTTCAAGCTGGACCATCACATCCACTAAACTCGTTTCCGCAACACGCTTATCACACGTACATGCACTTTGTACTGTACTGCTGGTACGTGCCAGCTAAACCCTGATAGAAACAATGGCTAGCGCGATTGAGTGCGCCTCATCCTCAAGCCCCATCACAGGCATGAATCTGATCTTGAGTCGGTGGATGGCACTTACCCCCAGGATCTAGGAACGTGTGAGGCTACCGCAAGCCATGAAGCATGACGGTCGGCGGTAGTCGGCTCAGTCTCTGGCTACAGTGTCTCTGATGCCAACGAACGATGAAGCTAGCCACAAGGCGGGTTAGGGTTTCCCGTGGTGCTGGAAATCTCCCGCACGCCTGCTTTTTGGTGTGACACTGGTAGACTTGAGAGCATGCGCAGTTGGAATAATGGCACGGAGAATCATCCAGCATCCCTGACCCTTGTGATCGACTTGCGAGAGGCGGCAACAAGGGCTTTGCGAAGAAGAGGCAACAACACCAACCCAGATGACCAGTCACCTTCTGATCTACTACGTACGAATCAATCCAAATCTCCTGGGTTGTGCTATCCAGATCTTGGTGAGTTGATGCACAAACTTTGGTGATCTGCAATACGGTGGGCATGAGTAGTAGGCCCAGGCGATTCAGCTCATTAGCGTGCCAGCCTCGAGGTTGGCAGTGGAGAACAGAAACACACTTCCTACAACTAGAGATGTCAAGGCCAGGGACAATATGTTGATTTGCAACAATGTGAGCATCAACCTCTTCTCTGTTTTGCTCTTGGCCCTTGCCGCTTCAGCAGCCCCCTTGCAAACCACAGACACATTCACTATGGATCACCATGCCCAAGTACCCATATAGGTAAGCCAGGTGGCTGGTAGATCTGGATGTCTTCATTTCGAGAGAATGTATGATCATCATCGTGTCACGGGGACATGAAAAACAATCTCAAACTTACATTCAGGTCCCCCAGCATCTCAACCTTGATGCCCACAGGAGCTCGCTGAGCTGAGGGTGCCTGTGAATTCATTTGGTGGTTGGGAAAGCAAGCCAAACGGTTATGCAGGCGGTCCAAGGCGCACATGAGCTAGGGGTACCGGTATATCTCGTACAACAGCCGCATCCCAGAAATCGCGTTCAGCCACACGCATGATATTCAGTCCAACTCAATGATCATTGAACCCATCTCCAACAAGCAGCTTCAGGGCCTTGACATTACAGCGGCGCCTCATCAATGCCAATCATCCTAGAGCATGGGAGACTTATGCTTGTTGAAATTCGTATTACGAATGAACTTGCATGCGCTTCGTTGGGCAAAGTGGAAATTGCACCCAGGCATGCTGAGATTACGGAGCATATCACTTGGCGAAGGAGGGGGTTTCAAGCAAACATGACCGACCATGCCGACGGCAGAGAGTATCCGGCAACTTCAGCCGCCACTGACGTAATATTAAACCCAGTGCTGAATCGTACATCAAGCGTGAGAATGTGGCTATGGACAGTGGTGGTGACATCTACAGTACCGACCAGGTCCATTATGCCTTGACTTTGCCAGGATTACTGATTCTACCAAATGAAGACGAACGACGGCAACTCTACTCAGGGCACAGGCTGTGTTTAGAAGGTGGAGTTTCTGGGGCTCGGAACCGCAGCAACTGGGATGTCCCTCTTAGCGCTCCTTGACGGTTGATGGTAGAGGGTTAGCCAGGTAGCCAGGCCTGTCACTGTTGGGCTGGCTATCAAGACTCTCTTGTGAGTCCGACGCTCGTGGAGACTTCCCCGAACGGTATCGAAGATGATCTTCTAGTGTCGACCCGTTCGTTTTCTAGCTTCACTGTTGAGGAAACTCGTGGCTGTCTCAAAGAGCATATGGCTGGGTGCTCTGGCGGGCTATAAGTCGAGTGGCTTTTCTGGCTCGAAGAAGTCTTGGATAGGGAGGAGTAGAGGGACTGGAAGGGCGTTGGGTGCTCGGGGAGGCGGATGGAGCTCAGGAGACAGACGCGGCCTTGGGTTGGTGACGTCCAGGGGATTTCGAATTTGAACCAGGATCATGCACATCAGGACCCTCTTTGACCTGCTGCAGATATCAACAAGATTGAGGTTCACATATGCTTGCGAAGGATTCCTATTGAATCGACAGGGAGAGGCGATTGGTGCTGGCTAGATTGGTGATTGAAACATGGACATGCATGGAGGGTTCCTATTCAGCCCATGTCTCAGTTGAGTGCTTCAGAAGTCTTGTCGCATATCACAGAAAACTACCAAGATCGGGTAAATGATGGGTGAGAGGTGAGAGACGAGACGCATCGAAGCAATGACACGATCGAGACGCGACTCGATAAGGTGGACAAGTCGTCGTCACGTCACAATAACGACACGACTAACTACGGCTAAATGCCGCTATCTCCTCGCAAAACACAGCTTTGACTAGAGGCCCTCCCCCCTGAGAGTACCTCTCGGACACTCAGATACAATACGGAGTACCTTGCACCATGATACCAAACACACCCCTTGAACACCCTGTACATGTGCATGCCGAGCAGCATGGGCACCGAGAGCTTGGGCGTTCACTCTCTTTGAAGGAAAACGGAACATGGATACAATATTAGCAAGGTAAAGGGGGGTTTGAGGATGGTCAGAATCAGCTCAACTCCTCTGCCGCATTGGACTTTTCCCAACCATGAGGACGGGTAAAGTCCCGTATTGTTCAGTTCGTTCATGATTCCTTTTGTTTCTTTCTGTTCTGTTCTCTGGACATTGTCGCTTCAACGGCAGTCAAGGAGTCAGACTTACAAATGAACTTCTTCTTTTGGACGTATGCATTCTTCTTCTTTTGCTTCTTCTGCCTTCACCCCCTTGTACGTTTTTCATTT
>JABFEV010001931.1:0-25959 GCA_013618395.1 Fusarium domesticum
CGGGAGAAATAATAAAGATGGGAAAAAACGCCTCAAAGACAAGGGTCCCTGGTAAACCTCACAACAGGGGAGGATAAGAAAGGAAGAAAAAGCCCGACAGAATAAAACTAGGTCCCGAGAGGTTCAAAACAGCTCCACATGGCGACCTCTCCTGAACGTGTCGCGGATGAGCCATACCTAGTACAAAAATGTGGATTTCCGTGCGAAATCCGGTTATAAGCTGGGGTGAGTTTACGATCGAAATAGTCATAGGGAAGAGAGGAAGTGTGGTTTATCGTGGGTTTGTATGGCCTGGCGTGATGGAGTTCGGCGCTGAGTCTACCTCAAGCGTGGGCTTTTTTCTTCCCTCTTTCTCTATGTTTTCTCTTACTTCAGACGAGCCGAATCGAGCTATAAAGGTAGATTAATCTAAATGACTCATGTGTACAATCAAGATCAACCGACATACAAGGATGGAAAGCAATGAAACCTTGTGATTATGCCGATTTTTTCCTGCAAACTGACAATCCTTCCGGCTTGTTTATCCACTTATTGAAGGACATCAGCTTATCTGATCATCTGATAATGGAAGAAGATCAGTAAGAAAGAGAGAAAAAGGAGAAAAAAAAACATAAACTAGAACTAAACATGCTCATCCTGGGAGAGGGAACCTTTGCTTCTCGTAATGCTACCCACTCAACCACGATGAACAGGGCAATGATCTTCAAAAGGTCCTCGCCGATCCTTCAGGAATTGGGTGTGGTCCCTACTACGTAGTATAATGGTGATCTAATATAATCAGATGGAGTCTTTTCCAGTCCCCTGTACTCCGTACTGCAACGTTAATACGTTCCTCAGAGGACAACTCGCTGGTCTGTGTCTTTTTTTCCTTATCCCACTTGAACCCATAAGTTTATACGCCTCTTAACTTGATCCTTGAACATGAGCCCGTTTGATGTTGTTGGTTCTTACTCTCCCCCAACTGTGGAAACACTTGGTTATTCCAGCCAGTCTTTTGTCTCATCCAGTCGTATCTTGGCATTTGTTCCCGAATCTCCGAGCTTTCACTTGAAGGATTTGGTGAGAGAGAGGAGAAAAAGAAGGGCTCTATGTTCTGTATCCACAGCTTGCCACTGCGTTGGAGAGAGCCGGTTGGGCGTTGTATTATAACTTTGATCCAACAGTTGTATTGGTATCTAATCAATCGGCACTGCTGTTTAAAACTCCCGTCTTCTCCTTCACTCCTTGTTCTGGAAATTGCTCCCCAGTCATCCTCTTTCTTCTTCTTCTTCTTACTTTTATTTGGGGAATAAAAAGAAGCAAACTTCAACAATGGCCGCCGCCGTCAACCCAGAGCAGCCTCGCACTGAAGCTGACCCCGAAAAGATCACTCCCCAGAGCCATGTTGCCAACGATTACCCCGAAAAGGAGGACGAGTCCGATGCCAGCTCCCAGATCAAGCAGGATGGTGTCAAGCAGGTTGAGGCTATCACTTCCATCTGGTCCCCTACCATGATGTGGGTTGTCTTTGGACTGTCAGTCAATCACTCCCTCCCCCTTTTCCCACAACGGACAACCAGAACTGAGCAATTCACAGCCTGTACCTTGTCCAATTCATCGATACTCTTCTTCAGGCCGTTCACAGTGGTCTTGTCCCTTACATCACCTCTTCCTTCAACCAACACGGTCTCCTCGCCATCACCAGCGTTTTCGGTTCCGTAATCGCTGGTGTTTCCAAGCTTGCCATTGCCAAGATTATTGATATTCGCGGCCGAAACGATGGCTTCCTCCTCATGATCCTCTTTATCATCATGGGCATCATCATGAAGGCTCTGTGCGAGAACGTCGAGACCTACGCTGCTGGTCACACCTTCTACTGGGTCGGTCACGTCGGCCTCAGCTACGTTATTGACGTTGTCATCTCTGACATGACCTCTCTCCGAAACCGAATGATTGTCTGGGGATTGTACATGAGCCCTCGACTTGCTTCTACCTTTGGTGGTCCCAAGATCGCTGAGTTGTTCTACCTCAACTCTACCTACCGCTGGGCTTTTGGATCTTTCTGCATCATCATCGTCGCCTTCTCCTTCCCCGTCTCTTGCATCTTCTGGTACCATGAGCGCAAGGCCAAGAAGATGGGTCTCCTTCCTGAGAAGAGTGGCCGAACTTTCTGGCAGTCCACCAAGCACTACATTGTCGAGTTTGATGGTAAGTCACATTGAACATTTGGTATAAACCACAAACTAACTCGACCAGTCGTTGGCATGACTCTCACCATTGCCGGGTTCTCCCTTATCCTGACTCCCCTCAACATCGCTACCCGTGCTCCCAACGGCTGGGCTACTGGCTACATCATTGCCATGATTGTCGTTGGTGTCGTCTGCCTGACCCTCTTTGCTGTCTGGGAGAAGTGGTTCGCCAAGGTCCCTTACATTCCCTTCCGATACCTCAAGGACCGTACTATCCTCGGTGCCTGCCTGCTCAGCGCTTTCCTCAACATGTCTATCTTGTAAGTCTACATATCAGAACCTCCAGTTCATTCGTGAGGCTAACATCGGTATAGTGCCTGGGATACCTACTACTCATCCTACCTCCAGGTTGTCCACGAGATGAGCATTGCTACCGCTGGTTACACCCTCAATGCCTTCTCCGTCACCTCGACCATTCTGGCCCCATTCATCGGTCTCGGTCTCAAGTACTACGGCCGCTACTACTGGCCCGCCGTCTCCGGTATCCCCTGGTGTGTCCTCGGTACGGCTCTTCTCATCCACTTCCGTCAGCCCGGCGAGAAGATCGGTTACCTTGTCATGTGCCAAGTCTTCCATGGTGTTTGCGGTGGTATCTGGGCCATGTGCGGTCCTCTCGCCATCATGACCTCGGTCAGCCACCAGGAGCTTGCTGTCGCCCTCGCCCTTTACTCCATGTTTGGCTCTATCGGCCAGGCCATCGGTTTCGGTATCTCTGGCGCTCTTTGGACCAACGATCTCCCCAAGGAGATCTACAAGGCTCTTCCCGCCGACGCCAAGAACCAGTCTGCCGCTATCTACGGAGACATTACTCTCCAGATGGAGCACCCCGTTGGCAACCCTATCCGTGACGGTGTCGTCGCAGCCTATGGTGTTGTCCAGCGTGAGATGGTCATTGCTGGATGTGCTTTCCTGCCTTTCATCTGTATCAGTGTCCTTGTCTGGCGCAACCTGCCCATCGACAGGAAGCAGACCAAGGGTAACGTTCTGTAAATGTGGGTTTAGTAACATGCCTATGAAAACTCGGAAGTTGACGGCCAGGTTAAGAATGTATTACACTCTTGCTATAGCGTTAGATAAAAGCTGCTGGTTTTAGATGCCTTCTACATATACATATGACGCATGTTGATATCACGCAGAGAACAAGGCTCTTTGAGATGCACAATGAATAAGCAATGTCAATCAATCAATGCACTAGAACGAATGGATCTATAATCAATGATCTCACAAGAACTCGCCAAAGCTGTAATGAAACCAGCCAGTTTTTCAGAACGAGGTAAAGATCCATCTTTAAGGACTGGTAATTATGGGCAAACTATACGCAAATGTGAACCTTTGTGCAGTTCACTCGCACCCACCATATCGCCGTTGAGTACCGCATTTAGAGTAACTTGATCAACATTGGAAAAGCGTCTGATATTTCAAAAACGATTGACATGTCTAACATACCTTCTTCCTCGTTAGAGAAATAACGATCAAGACCTAGTTGAAAAGGAAGATGACACTTGCCAAGTATCTGTACATGAGCAAGACTACCTATTCATAAGAAAAGAACTTACACTTTGGCATTGATACAAGAAACAGTGAATGAGCGTTCTCTAGGTAAAAGTAAACAATATATAATATGGAAATTGAAGAATGTTCGACATCAAAAAACGGCCGCGTGGCCTAATGGCATGGCGTCTGACTACGAATCAGAAGATTGTGGGTTCGATCCCCATCGTGGTCAACATTTACTTTTGCTTGCCAGCCGTCCAGACGGCGGAGATCTTTTTTTTCTCTATTCTTTTCTAGCATTTCCTTTTGCACTTCTTTTTTTTTGCATTTTGCGCAACCTCACTCACCTCTGGCATATACAGCAGCTGTTGCCCACTGGAATAGACACGCCTATTGTTTAATACATTTTCCGGCGAGGTGAAGAAATATTGATATTAATCATCCCATCAGCATACATACATGACATGCAAGATGCTCGCATATTCTTCCACATTGGAAAAGTACAAACGACAGAACCAGAGAGTCATGGCATTGTCAGTGATACTCTGATAGTAGAGGACTATTGGTAGAAGACTATCAACCTCTCGTGGTTTGAAACTTTGGTTGCTCATAAGACCGGTAAATGAAGATGCAGTTCCCGAATAGAATGTTGTTGTCATATAAATGCTGTTAAGAACATCAAATTTGAGCAAATGCGGTTAAAGATCAAATTCGAGCTCTTCATTTAACTAAGAGTTATACTCGTATGCCTAAACAAGACAGTGTTAGCCATCACATATCGTAAACTGGAACTGGAGTTATTTACCAGATCATGCCATTCAATTCCAGCATACTCAGAACCACTCTTCCCGTAGTGAGTGAACTCCAACTTTTCATAATATGAAACCAGTCTATCATACGTCAAGATAGAAATCCTATCAGCCTCGCCCTCCTTTCTCATGTACTCAATATACGACTTCATGAGGGTTTTGCCAAACCCGGACTTCTGGTGAGCAGGGTCTACGGCTAGCGCATGAAGAGCAATTGTTCTTCCACCAGCAACGTTGCCGATACCTGGCTGAGGCTGGGCGTCGGTTCTCCATGTCTCTGAGCATTCCATGTCCTCGTCTTTGATGAGTTTGGTATTTGACCTTGTAGATAGAACATGGGCTATGAGCTTGTCGTTGGGGGAGCTGGATGGTTCCGACGTGAAGGCTATATCACCCTGAAGTTGTGATGGAATGGCCTGACCTTCTCGAACGAATAGGCCAGCGCAGACTTCAGGACACACTGTAAGTCGATATTCGATCTATTGTTCCAGTTAGAATTATTCAAATATTGAGGGTTATATCTTAACCTTTTCACGAGATGCAGCCGTCTCGGCGGAGAAAGCGGCAGACTCGACAGCATCGGACTGGTCGAGATCTTTGACAGATAGGAGACGGATGTACAAGGCCATGATATACGGGAGCAATGTTTTGTTCAGAAAAAAAGGAATTAAATACAACTGTACAATTTCAAGCAGTCAACATAGACGAGATCAAACAGGGCCAAGTTACGTTGTAGCATCCCCTCACAAAGGGCGGTCTGTAAAGGCAATAATTAGTGCATGTCTAAGGTGCGCCCTTTGCCACGGGTTATTACAACTTTACAAGTGTTTATAAGCTAGATTGGATTCATTCAAATGTCCATGTAAATGCGCTGCTAATGATAATATTTTCAGCCCTATATCATACATCAGCTGAGCGTGAGTACAGAAGAGGATGGCAATGATTTTGTTTATAAATGAGATTAGTTGTTTATATAACTAAACATGGGAAAATTAGTTTCTTATGTTCCCTAAATTCTGGAAATCTTGGGTATCTGACAATGATATCTGCGGAATGCCATCCTTGTTACCCCTGAATTCACGTTACTGTACGAAGGGCTAGGGGTGGGCAATTGAGAGTCCCCACCAAGTATACCAGTCACATCAACCCGTCCATCATGTAGGCAGCTCTTCCCCTTACATGATAACTAGGCACGCGTCTACGGACCATGACCAAATCCTCTTTACGGAACACTCTTATTTTGCAAAAGTTCGTCTACCAGGTTGTTGAGCTGCAGTTGGTTCTTGTTGATCAAAAGCTGCAGAATTAAAGCCCTGGCGTCTTCAATACTCATTTCCTCGAGAGCAACAACGTCTTGTCCGCGTCCCATCATGTCCACAGCAATGTCCCATGACCGTGTGGTGAACAGTATACGCCCCTGCTCATTTTGCGGTAGAAACTGGGCAATGCCACCGGGTTTTCCGATCTGTCCCGAATACAACATGTGCATCGTCGGCATTGTCGATGATAGTTTATTCTCGACAAGGTGAGCAAGATGTAGAGATACTTGGGTTTTGCCCTTGCTGCCAAGACCAACATGTGCCGCTTGTTGGCACGAGTGCTGGTTGAACTTAAACGATGTCATCAGCGAGATGAACCTTCATGGAAGATTCTCGATTGTCTTACCAATATGTGATTTCCACCGGAGGAGCTCTCCAACCAGCCTCTTAAACCCATTGTCTGCGGCGGACCTGAACTTGACCATGTCGTAATAATTTACGTGTATCGTAAAGAGATTATAGCCCTCAAAACTGGCCGATTCTTTCGACACAATTAGGCCGATTCTTGGAAGCGGTAATTCCTCAAAGAAGCATGTGGTTTCGAATGACTTGCCCTGCCTCACGCTGCTGTACTACCATTGTCAAGAACTTATCCTGAACAAACTTGAGAAATTGATCGTCCGTTTCCAAGACGTCCAATATGGATTTTGAAGATGATTTAACGAAGCCGAAGGCTGACACTGGCATCTTGGCCTAGTGAGCCATCCAAGGTCCCCTGTAAGGGGCACACATAAAACAACGCCTTTTGCGTGTCCAAGAATTCCACGGAGGTGGCGTTCAGCATTTTTCCATGACAGCAGTATTGCCTCTTTGCTGACGAGGCCGCCCAGACTATGGGCGACAAAGATCAAAGGGCGAGATGATGCATTGCAGCGTACTCTGTCGTTTGTCAAGTCGTTCAGAAGGTTCGTTGCATGGTCGGTCAGCTGGTTCGACGAAGTGACTGATCTCGACGTGGCGAATTTCGATATAACATATGCATCATATCCGAAGGTTAGTATGCGAGCTGTACCTAGTTCTGCGGGTAGAAGACTCTGTGGCCACGGACAGGTTTGCCCGCTCGCCTGCCAGATGCTGATGCGATTACCCGACAGGTCGTGGATGAAGCAAATATCGACAGCGGTATCTTGGCAGTCGTGCAAGGCTTCAATACCATCTGCGAAACTGGGCTTCGATTATCGCTCGGGCACGCTGAGTTCAGTGCTTGTTGCAGCCAAGTTCGGCGGTGGTGGTACTTAGTTTGTTCTTTCTTGCTGATCAGCGGAAGGCGACGTTCAAAACTATTGCACGTGATCGCGCCGTTTCTTCATGATGCGCACGGGGTGCAGAGAGTTTGATTGCCAAAACGGTCGTGTAACGGAAGACAGGTACAGTTCCAGCGGTCTCTTGATCGGCAGCAGAACTGGAAACGCTCGTACGGGCTAACTGAGAAACTGCAACGAGGAAACTATTAACGAATGAAGCGTTGGGTTAGGCTGTCTGCAGAAATGACCAGACATGACTAGGATTATAATCACCATCTCAATTGATGCTAATCAGAGTGTCGATGGAATGAACGGGAGTGAGATAAACCGGGCCCGAGTGGCGCGGTTTTAACCAGACATATGCTCTCTGCCAGACAACAACCACGTACCTTCATTATTGTCAAACGGACACATCAGATATTCTCGATGTTGTGGAAATGGCACCCAGGCTTTTGTTCGTTCAATGTTGCGAGTCGAGGAATGAAGGCGATCAATCTAATCAGTGCGGCCCGTCCCTAGCGCCAATCTTATCGGCATGGGAACGTCATGATGGAGCATTCTTCAGTCTCGATGAGGTCTCAGGACATTGGCCATCTTTGCTGTTCTTGTATCTCTCCCTTTGAAAAGGTATTTACCCCTGGGTTGCCAAGTCAATGCTTTTGGCGGAGATGGCGAGTATCTCAATATGTGTCTTGGTATTTCCAAACAAAAGATAGAAGTCCTTAGATGGACAAAATCAATAGTACTGAACTACCATAAAACTAGGCTATGTATCAATTTTGACGGTCAATAGACCTGCTTATTTGCTTTGATAAGTGTTTGTGGTTTAGTTCAGAGTAATATGTTTGCTCGTACAATTCTGAACGAAAGGGTCGCTCTGAACATATCAAAGTGGCCACCACCCTTTCATTGTAAATGGCTAAGATGAATCTTTGGCAAACTTGACACAACCCTCTGAGTGTCTATACTGGGATAGTGATTATTGAAGAAATCCACTTTCAAATAGAGATGCTATATTAGTCTATAAATCTCCTATTTGTTGGGCGTATCGTTTATCCAGTATGATACACGGTCGCCCTTTTTCATCCATCTTATATCAAATCAGAATCCCCATTCGAATGCCCATTCTTCACCGCACCATCCAAGGCATACCAGCCGTAAGCAACAAATCTATGAGTAAGAGAGGTGTCGTAATAAACCTAATCAGTTTTACCTCCTTGCTTGGTCCAAAAGAATCTGTTGTTCTTGCTAGTCAATATATTTCATGCAGGAACTACACTGATACTCAACACCAATAGGCGCCCACCCCAGGTTCGCAGCCATAGTAAAGTAGGCAATAGCAGCGATCATTGCGATACCATCTGTGATGTAGTGGAATATACGATCAGTGCGAGGTTTAGTTCTTGGCGAGACCGAGAAAGACGATTGTCGAGGTGGTCATCATGGCGCATACTGCCCAGTACCCAAACTGAGCCGCGAACAGTGATGTCGATGTCGGTTGTGACACAGTCCACCGTGTTAGATATTGACTGTTATTATGCTTCGTAATCTATGTTATCCATATGGCATACGGTTAGCCTTTTAACGCGTCGTTTCCCATGTCGGCTGATCGAATGTCTTTTCAGGGGTAACTTTCGAATATCTCGTCGTGTGAGTGTAAAGACTTGACAACTTTGAAGTTGTATTAAAGTAGAGGAAATATTTGTATTATTCCGGTAGAAGGAAAACCCACAGCTATATAGACCATCACCCTCTTTTCGTGGATAAAGCGGCTCAACAACACCACTTTGAAACAATGACTCTATGATACCGGTAGTTCGGTAACGTCGGGACTACAAGCATATCATAAATGCAAACAGCCCGGATATAAAATTCTACGCTGATACTTCCCATATATTCATGCGAATACGAATAGCGGGCATTGATATCGATGTCACTCACGATTCGGACGGATTTAGGCGGTTGACATGGTCTGGAGTCTTCGAGATCGACTAATAATGATCTAGATCTAGATTGTTAGTAGTTACCATGGTCATTCAATAGTTACCATGATAATTTCAGCCTTATGAGATGATATTGTTACTTAATAATGACGCACTAAATCGATATGTGTTGATTGGCGAAGGGTCGTTCTCTAAACACCAACTTTTCACTGGATACCCGTAATCTTGCTTGCCAGGGTGACGATGTCGGCGAGATTTACAATGACGAAACTGTTACTTATCAATACCGGTAATGGATCTATGGCACCAAGTTCAAGACACACTAGAATTAGATAAACATTATTAATGAGGCTTATTTGATTGATTAAATTGATTGAATTCCGATTACACCTGGCAATGAATCTATTCGACGCTTACTCAATACAGACAAGGACTTTCCAGGCTAACTATGAGGAAACGATCAAAGACTGGAACAAGACAAACAGGACCATGGCCAGAAACAAGGCACCAACATGGAGCCAGCTCAACACGGGCGCTGTCTGCATTCTGTCAAGCTCACTCTTTGCTTTTTCCACGATGGCTGTCCTCCAAGGGATATCCCTATCGGCAACACCAACGTCCTGGAGGATTTGTTCGGCAACGAGTTTACTTCCAGCGATGCAAATGGGCACTCCGGTACCAGGATGTGTACTCGCTCCCACAAAGTAAAGGTTCTTGTATTTGGCGTGACGAGTCTTGGGTCGGAAGGACAAGACGTTGAAGAAGGAGTGGCTAAGACCAAGAATAGCACCCTTGTCGAGGTTGAACTTGTCTTTCCATGTGTAAGGGGTGTTGATGATTTCATTGGTGATGAGGGGAGCGATATCGACTCCGATCCGAGTCTGGATAGTCGACAGAATGGTGTCGCGGGCAAAAGAGACCATAGTCTCCCAGTCCTGGCCTGAGCCGATCAGTTCTCCATTCTTGCCCTTGTGCGTACCATCCTTATCTGAGAAGAGGTGACCAACGGGAACCAAAACCACGATGGCATCCATGCCCTCGGGAGCAGCAGATGGATCTATGCGCGAAGGGACGTTGACATAGAAGGAAGGCTTTGTGGGGATAAGGTGGTCCTTGAAGATGCTGTCGAAGGACTCCTGATACTCATCGGCAAGGAAGATGTTGTGAACCTCGAGTTCGGGAATTTGTTTTGAAATTGACCAGTAGAAGGAGATACTACTGCAAGAAGCAGGCTTGTTGGCAAGAGTCTTGGCGTATCCGGTGTCAGGAAGAAGGTTATTGTAAGCATAGACAAGGTCGGAGTTGTTGATGACCACGTCAGCTGGTAAGTGAGTGCCATCGTCAAGGACGACACCGTTGGCTTTGTTGGTGCTCTGATCGATGGAAATGGACTTGATCGGTGTAGAAAGACGGTACTCTACGCCTAACCGCTTGCCAACGGTGACGAGGGCTTCAACAACCTGTTGCTGTTAGCTTGTTTGCTCAGGGGGAAGTGGAAGAACATCACAGTCGAGCGAAACTCGCCTTGTGGAAACCACCCCGAGGATATAGAATACCCTCAGCCAGCTCAGTGTACTGCAAGAGGTTATATGTTCCAGGTGCTTCAAAAGGACTCATGCCCATGTACATGCTCCCAAAAGTAAAAACCCTCCTTAGGCGCTCGGTGTAGAAGTATTTGCTGGCTCTTGTCCAAATGCTCTGAAGAGGATGAAGAGCCATCCAGGTGAAGAGAGCATCAGGTCGCAGCATGTTCCAGAGATCGGGGAAATTTCTCTTGAGCACATACTTGACACTAATCTCGTAGTGACGATGAGACTCTTGGAGGAAGCCGAGATAACGCTCGAAGCCATCTTTGCCCTCGACAGCCTCGACAGCGGTCTTCATCCTATTGAGATCGGTGGACAGCTCGAAAGATGAGCCATCGCCGAACCAGACATTGTAGTTTGGCTCACACTTTAGCAGCTCGACGCCTTCCGAGGTGAGAGAAGTGCCAAGATCCTGGAAGATCTCCTCAAAGAACTGAGGGAGGAGGAGAAGGGATGGACCCTGATCAAAGCGCTGTAAAGTGTCAACGAGAGTGATCAGTTGCCAGGCGAATGAGGCAACTCACGTATCCATCATGGTTAATCAATGAACATCTTCCACCTGTGAAATCATTCTTTTCAACAACAGTGACCTTGAAGCCAGCCTTGGCGAGTCTGGCAGCAGTTGAAACTCCGCCGACACCGGCGCCTGGAGATCATGGTAAGCACAGGAAATGAGAGTGATCTGCAAAAAGGCGTGTGAGTGAAGTAGTGCAGCTGCCATCTGACATACCAATTATAACAGCCGACTTTTGCTGCGACATTTTCCACTACTCCCACGAATGAGTGCTTCAAATAGACACGAATTCTTCCGGAAACGATGGGAGGATTCGGTGCAATAGCGTGTCTAGTTTGTACATGGGAGGGAAAAGGACCAAAACACACAGCAAAAGCCGTCTATTAGATGTAATCTCACATGAGAGTCTATGACGCACTTGACTAACAAATTGCTCCCGTCGTCCCTCTCATTCCACTGTATCAGGCACTCGTAACGATAAAGGGAAACACGCCGCAGAATGCCAAGTTAGATTGCATGGTAATTGCGGGCTTGATTGGCGGTATCATGGGTTAACCGTTGGGTTGGCATGTGAACTGTTGGCCTTTCGCACTCGCACGCACTCGCACACACTCGCATTCACTCGCATACAGGGGTTGCGCTGTCTCGGCAGTGGAAGAGGCCAGGGTGGTTCCTCATGCACCCAGAATCGATGAATCATGTCGGACTTTGTCGGCCTTGGTATTGTGCCGAACCTAAGATGCCGCCACGATACCCTCGATCCCTTATCCCAGCATGTCATATCGTGATCGGTTACCTCTTTGAAATTTACAGCAGGCACACTAATAACAAAGATTCACAAATCGTCTCGGCTGATGGCTAAATGCTTTGCTTCTATTGAAAATGCCAACATGGGATACCACTCTATTAACTCAAGTCATTTTGCCTCCTCTTATCACTAAACTCGTCTCATTAATCGTCCCGCCACCACTTACCACCTCGTCTAGTTCCGACTCAAAGCCATCCAAGCAACTCGAATCCTCCTCAGCTTGGGAACAGTCGCCCGCCCAGCCTTGACCTTGTAGTGTGGTTGCCTCAATACCCGTCCAATTTCCATATAGCTTTCCACTGCCACGCGAATAGGGGCTCTTCCTTCAGACGGAAGCTCCTCAATTTCCTCACGCGCCTCCTTGTATTTTGAGAAAGCCCGGTCCAGTAGTTTCCCGCGCAGCTTCTCGGCCAAAGAACCTGTAGGTTGTTGCACAATGTCAAGGGCAGACAACCCCTCCTCTTTCAACCATGCAGACGGGATATAGACGCGGTTAATGCCAGCATCAGTCTTGATATCGCGCGCGATATTGACATACTGAAGAGCAATGCCCATCTTAACCCCAGACTGCAAGACGCGTTTGCGCACATCTTCTGGTACGGCTTCTGTGGAATGGTGAAGGATAAGGTGGTTACAAAGCTCGGCCACAGTTCCAGCCACGCGGACGGCGTAAAGGTCGAGGTCATCGACAGTTTCAATGGGAAACTGTTTCTCCCCAGCATCAAAAAGTAAATCCGTTTCAAAGCCCTTCAGCAAGTCCGCAAGGGGCTGCTTTGGTAGATACTCGGTTGGTAGTTGAAGCAATGCGAAGCGAACTCTTTCGGGAAACTCGGTCTTGACGTAGTCGTCAACATCGGAGTTCGACGTCTCTTTCTCACTTGCGCTGTATGCAAGCTCGAGGAAAGCCTGCAGCCTGCCAATCCATTGTTGAGCCTCCTGGGCGGATGACGCCTCATCAACCAGGTCATCTGCAGCTCTGCAAAAGGAGTACAGTCGGATAAGGTCAATTCTCAGTCTTCCATCAAAAGCTCCGCTGGCGAGGTAAAAGCTTCGACTCTTGCGTCTCAACCGGTTGATTGCGTCAACCAATCCAGCAATTGAGTCTGTATCGTACCGATCCTCGGGATAGAGAATCGTCCTAGCTAGGGTTAGGGGAGTGGGAAGTCCGCTGTGGTGTTCAGGAAACCGATCAGGGAATGTGTGTAGAACAGCCAAGCTCTTATCAAAAGCGACCAGTCCAAACACGATGAGTGTGTTAGTTACCAAGAAGAAGACGGCTTCCCTATACCAGGATTAGTAAGAGTTTAATTTTTGCCGACGATGGGCCTACTCAATCTCAAGACCTGTCCAGATCTCAAAGCCGTACTTTGTTCCATTCTCAATGACCCAGGTGCCACGTCGAAGAGCAAAAGTGTCGACAACCCAGAGGTAGACCGTAGGCAATGCAATGGGGAGGAGTGTGTTGGACAATGGAAGGCCGACCAAGAACCGGTATGCGAGGGACCTTGCTGCAAGGTTAGAGGCGCCATTGCGAATAGTGCTTGAATCACTTACCACAGCGTGAGAAGGACAGGACAGGCCCAGATCAGGATCAAGCCCATGTACATACCGGCCCCTCCAGTGCGTATTGTGACGAAGCCATGCAGAATGCCCAGAACTAGGAGGACCTGCCCAGCAAGCTTCCCCTTGGGAGTACCATTGTTCTCCTCTGCCCGTAGATACACAGGCTGGAAAGTAGCCTTGTTCAACAGCAGGTAGATCAGAGCAGTGTTGAAGGTCTGGATGACGAAGAAGAAGAGCTCCTCTACAGGAATGTCAAACAAGGCCGGTCCGACAATGGCGTAATCTGGATAGGACCATATACGGTTCCTGATGAGCCACGAGTCCCAGGGGCTGCGATTGAGTTAACGGTTAGCCTTTGCTCATATTCACGTGCTATGAGAGGGTGTGCTGTGAGGTGAGGTGAGTAACTCACATAGTGGCCAGAACGGCGATCTGTGGATTGAAAGTTAGCGCGAGAGTTTCCGGGCACGAGAGGATGGATGAGAAAGGAGCAAGGGTGAGCTGACAGTAATATGAAAGACGATTTTGTAAGCGTCTAGGCGGGTAAGAAGCGGCCTGTAGATGGCAGCCAACACTATCGCCGGCGGAATTGTGTATTTGAGATGCCTGTTGGATGTGATTTATCTTGTGAGTAAAATGCATTGTGCCTTTCTCCTTTTGCTTTTTTCCATGAGGAATTCTAGAAGAACTTACACCTCTACATAATCCCACCCCATTGTGATGATGATTCGTCACAGGGCAACAGTCGTATTTTCGGATGTAGAAAGCAATGCATGCAATGAAACTGAATTGGGAGGAAAGAGGGAGGGAGAATCGATGCTACAAATCGAGGAAGGGGATATAAGACGTCCTTTGGCTTTGCGGGAAAGAAATTGGTGAAATTCCTCACTGTTGTTGTTGATTTCGTTGGGCGTTGGTGTACTTTTTTTTGTTAGTACCCGCATTTTTCGCGTCTTACCAGAAGTCCGAGACAGGGGATAAGGAAGTCGTTGACGTCAAGACATTTGAGATTAGGGAAAATGCGAAGTGGAAAAGGTAAAAAAGAGAGAGGAAAAGGGAAAGAAGAAGGGGACTTGCCCTTCCTTTGCATGTTTCTTCTTCCAAGGGACCGACCATCAAGGGTGGATAGAGAAAAAGAAGGACTAGTGGCCTCTTTTTTTTTCTCTTTTTTTTCTCTTTTTTTTTCTTTTCTTTTCTTCTTCTTCTTTCCTTTTTCGCTTGTTGAACTCGTCATCGATTAAATGTGAGCCCCAAGGATGGGAATTGGAGTCGTCAGAGATGCGATATTGGATATCTTCATTACTAGCTAGGTATGTATGAATTGATCATGAGGTGTTGGATTCGGTGCCGAAGCACCCGAATGGAGAACAATGGATGAAGATGCTTGGAAGTAGTTAGAAAGTGCCTTGATTTCCATGTATTCTGTTGCTTCTTGAATTACGGATACCTCTATTACCTACTCATACATTCTCCTCCCTTGCTGTCGAGGTTCTACCGCCGTATCAACAAGTTAAAGCATTTCACAATGGCCCGCCACATTTGTTAAACGAACTCAGCCACTTTATTGGCTCGTTCTTATCCATCTGGTCAGATAACAAAGGATCAAACCAGCCACGTTCTGCCTGGTCCTGGTCACATTCTATCAAACTACAAGTAATCATTCTGTGAGTTCAAAGCCACGCATCATCAATTCAACAATTTTAATACATATGTGGGAATTTTGCTTCCATACGCCAAAGACGACGTCTAACACCATGCTCACCTACTGGAGAGATCCCTCGTGAGCTCCAGGGTGGGCAACACGTTCGCAATGGAAGCAATCCTGTCAGGCTGTCAGTCATAAAGGCCTCGGACGCGATGCGCACTGGTTCGATGGTGATGGCATGTTTTCTGGTGTTGCATTTACCTCGAAATCTAACCATGGTTACATAATTCCAGAATTTGTCAACCAGTATATTTTGACCGATTTGTTTCTCTCGCAAAAATAACGTTAACCTCATCGTCAATTATGCTAAGCATTGCAACTCTCGTTAAATGCCTTTCGCTATTTCTCAAGGTAACGATATGCACATTTCGTGCTGTGTTCTTGGTGCTTCTACCTATCACATCTTCCCGGTTCACAGCAGGTCATCAGATGCATAAGGACTAGATAGTAAAGCTTACTGAGAGATGGTGATTTTCAAAGAAGGAGCATATACATAGTTCAGGATCTAATATTCGCGCGCAGGTCCGTACAGCCACGGGTCCGTACAATTGGTCAGCAACGTCCACTGCAAAATTCCCGCCTCATCACTAACCGCCTAACCGCTTCATCAAAACTCTTATCACTACTACCAACGCAATGGATGCTAATCTAGCTTCTTTCTCCTATAACATCCTTCCTCCTACCCGGCGGTACTTATCAAGAGAAGATTTGTTTATAGCTATCAATAAATGGGCAACAACTAGAGGCTATAAATTTATCATTAGGAGGTCAACTATTGGAAAGTCTAGTCAAAGTCAGTCGGGCTGCTACAACCAAAGTCATGTTGCAGGGTTTTGCGACCCCCTCTCCGGTAGGAGAGGGCTCTGATCAACTCATCAGTCCGAGTAATAGTATGCCCATCATCCCTCCTTTGGGCTTTTGCCCCGTCCTCATTTCTTATTCAACTTGCTCATATCCTTAGCATGCTTATACACAAGCTGCTTCGCCTCAGGATCATCCAAATAGATGGTGAACCCATCATTATGATTCCTCCCGTACGAGAAACCATTATACCCAAACTGCCAGTACATACCCGGCATCTTCTCCTTGAGATGAATCTTCTGCCAACCGCCAATCACCTCCAGCCTAGTCTCGTCGCGCGTCTGGTTCAGGAACTCCAGCCTCGCCTCGGGCGTCAGCCAGCCGTACTCCTCGTGCACAACAGGCTTGCCGATCTTGTGTCCCGACTTTGCGTGGTCCCGGATCCATTGGTTGGACCACTCGACCGTCTTGCTCCACCAGTCGGGATAGGTGTGGAAGACTCCAAAGTCGACGTTGCGGAGGGCCAGCTCATGGTCGAAATCTCCGCCGTCGCTGCCGTCGTAGGCCCAGTCATCTGACTTTCGGTTGAAGCCACCTTCGCCGCCCCATGTGACGAGGTGGTTAGGATCGAGCTTCTTGACGTAGGCGCTCATTTCCTCTACCCACGAGGAGAGGAGTTCAGGGGTGCAGTTCTCACTTCTGGGTAGGTTTCGCACTCCGTCGGCGCCGCAGCGAGGTTCATTGCCGAGTTCCCAGGCCATGATTGCGGGAGAGTTCTTGTATCGGTTGACCATGGCTTTAACGTAGCGCTTATAGGCCTTCTTGATCTTGGGCACGCGGTAAAACTAACAAGCCGTATTAGCACTTGTCTATTGAGAAGAGCGAGGAAATACTCACGTCGTCATGATACTTTCCACCAAGGTTAACAGTATAGACATCCATACCGCCGTAATCAGCCCAGTTGTTAGTCAAAGCAACGATCAGCTTGACATCAGTCTTGATAGCCGCGTTGACCACCTTGTCGAAACCTCTGATGTCGATTTTCGACTTGCCGTTTTTCCAGGTTTGGAGAACAGTGCCGGTCTCGCCAGCACCTTCGCCTCCGTAGTTAGGCAGACCATTTGGATCAGTAGTGGCATTCCTGTCGTTAAAGCCCCAGGTGCGCATCACGTTCACTCCAGCCTTTTTGGCTGCTGCGAGACCAAGCTCGACATCTTTCTGAGTCTACCCTCGTGCGTGGTTAGCAATTGCGTCTCTAGCCATCTTCTTGTCTGTATCAAATGGAACTTACCTGCTGAAAGGGCAGGTAGTAGGCGTTCGAGCCGGCATAGTAAAAGTCCTTTCCATTCAGCTGGAACTTTTCACCTTTGACAGTAACAAAGCCTCTCTTGCTCTGTCCTGGCCTGGCCTCAGCGCCAAGCAGCAACGTCGCGCAGGACAAAAGAAGTGTAACGTCGAGCTTCATTGTTGATGAGAGAAACTATCTAGTTGTTCCAGACCTGAATTTCGGATAAGAAAAGCGATGATAGTGTCACACTTATATACACGCTAAATTGGTGACAGCAACGGGGGTAGATCGTGTATGGTTCCGGCAGAAAGTCACCCCTTTTGTCTTAGCCCCGGAAATGTTCACGGACGTGATGCCTCCGTCTCGGAAAACGGGTAGTGATAAGACGGTGATGGGGTAGTGGTCTGGATTCCTCGGGCCGCCGGACAAAACGCTTATTGACAACCGTCCAATGCGACCCCGGAAGAAGGCCCAGTTATGAGACATCGGGAGACGGAAGCCTGGGGGGTCGTCCCGTGTGTCGAAATAGGCTATGGAGATGTGCCATCCGGGATCCATGCGAGTGGAAGACGTTCGTCTTCTGGCATGCAACATTGGTTTTTTTTTTTTGCCTCTTGCTTGATGTTGGTGATATTGATCGTACCATTCAAATCTTCTCACATCATCCGGCAGATGTCAATGTTCCCCTCATTGACCCAATAATCTACACTATATACTTGGACAATGCAATAGCAGCCCCATGTAGTTTCGAATAAAGACCTCGGTGGTTGATGCTCCGAATTAAGCTTGGGAACGGTTTTATTGACTTGATCTGGAATGGTTCGAGGTTTACTTGCGAGTGTCTCCTATATAAAGAAGCCCAGTACTATATACCAAGATGGTATAATTGATGCCAGAGAGAACCGAAAGTCCATTCATTCATTCTGACCGCGTATTTCAATATGGTTACAAAGTCATTTCTCATTGCCGTAGGAGGCATTCTCGCTCAAGCTCATGCAACCTTTGCATCTACTCCAAGATACCTCATCACCTTGTCCATCTCTCCCACACAACAATATTCCCCAGATAACTAACTACTAACAGCGGCGACTCCTACTCTCAAACATGGTTCAACATATCCGACGAGAAACCATCCCCTCAGAACCCAATAGGCAACCCTCCATTCCCCGGATGGACAGCATCGGGCGGCATGAACTGGGTCGGCAGCATGGTCACTGAGCAAAATACTTCACTTTCCCTGTCTTACAACTTTGCCTATGGCGGAGCAACTGTTGATGCCGAGATCGTCACTCCCTACCAGGACACAGTTCTCAGCATGGTTGACCAAGTCGATGTTTTCCTCGACACCCTTGCCAAGCGGCCAAAGTATGCTCCCTGGAAGGCATCAAATACAGTTGCGGGAGTTTGGATTGGCGTCAACGACGTGGGGAATGTTTTCTACCTAAGTAACGCGGACGAAGTTGTGAAACAGGCAGTGGACAGATACATGGACTTGGTTCAGGACCTCTTCGATGCTGGGTTGAGACAGTTCGTACTGTTGAGCGTTCCGCGTAAGGCCTTCAGACACCTCAATCTGCACCCCGGACTAATTTTACTATCAAGCGACTGACCTGACGCCAATGATGTTGGAGCAAGGCCGCGAGTCCAACGCTCAACTGAGATCCTCCATCAGACTCTACAACAAGCTCCTGAATTCTGGATTAAAGACTTTCAGAAAGTCCAATCCCAGCACAAAGGCGATACTTGTCGACACTTCAGTTGCGTTCAAGAAGGCAATCGATCACCCAAAATCATATGGCGCCCCTGATGCGCTGTGCACCAACCCAGATGGAGAATCTTGCGTATGTTTCGAGATGATCAATCGAGAAGAATGTGCTAACCTTTTGTTAGTTGTGGGCTGACAGTTATCACCCTGGTGTAGCCATTGAAAGGCTTGTTGCGGCAGAGGTGGCAAAGAAGCTCAAGTCCAATGGGATCAAGTGGTAAGACGGGAACTTTGAGCAAAGCTTTCTTGTTGGATCAACAAGAAGTGTTGAGTTCGTTCTTTTTTATCATCATTAGTAGGTAATTGGCCTGAAATCTACAAGTCTCTGAGTATGATATGAGAAGACTTGACTGCCTACAGTTGGACAACACTAATCAGAACATCTTTTGCCCCTGCATAATTCTGCCCGTGAGCTACGCCTCCGGCATGCCCCCCTAGAGGCCTTGTACTTGGAGTTCTGATATGACAAAAGACCTAATGATCCCCCTGTAAAAAGGTAATCCGGACCCTGCCATTGTGAGACTGGACTGCTGCTGTGTAGTTGTTGTTAATCGAAACCTGCCGATAATCAAGCTGACTTTCAGTGTAATTCCTTGTCAAGATGTCTTCCCCAAGCTTGTCGGTTGGCTTCAGGGCTAATGCGCCGCTGTCCTTGAAGATCTTGCACGTGTCTGGGGCATCGGGTATGATGTTGCGCAAGAATCCCATTATAGGCGTCTGCGGATCTTCTGATTGGAAGATAATAGGTCCGTCGTTGCCTTGAGATAATGTCAGCTACTGTGCGGACGATTGTGTGGTGTAATTAGACATAGTAATAGGCGCTTACCTTCGATCACAGAAACTCCTCCAAAGACACGAGGATATGCTTCCCAGTTAAACTGTGCCCACGTTCCCAGATTATGAGGACGTCCATCGAAGTTGATGTCGGTTGCACGAACGAGTCGTCCTGCGAAAGTGTGGCAAAAGGTTGTAACATCGACGAATACGGTGGTGTTGGAGGGAATCTAGAAGAGGTCAGCAGAGGGGTATGAAACTTGTCAAGAGAATCATGACCTTGATGGCTCTATAAGGCTTGAAATCGACACCGTTCTGGTAGATCATGAACCATCGAGGCTCATTATCGGGGTAAGCTGCATGTAGAATGATTCCAGGCTGGCCACGGTCTCGATCGCCATGAAAAGGATCTGATGGGCTGCGTTAGCTATACTGTACGGTCTTGGACTTGCGATTAAGGGAATTTATCTGTCGTACTTTGAATGACAGTGTACTTGTCATTGTTGGGATCACGGCAGAACTTGTGAGGCATTGGAGAATCGGGCAAGATGGCGGCAGCGCAGACAGTGGCCACGAGCAAGAAGGTGATGACTTTCATCATGAGTAGTTGGCAGTTGAAAAATAATCTTGGTTGATGTTGATGTTTGCAAATGTTCAAAATTTAGGAAGAATTTGTAGTATTTGCACCTGCTTCATTAGATGTTTGCTACATATCTACAATGGAAGGAACGCAGCATGCCATGTCACACGTACCATGGGAAGCGACTTCCGTTCTTTCATGACTTCCCGTCACCGTTATCGGCTATCAGTTATCACAGGATTTTACACATAAAGCCTCTTGAGTGATCAACTTTAGGCTGTTGCTACAGTACCTAGCATAAATGCTGTTCATCCGGCTACTCATCTTGACTATCACCATAATTGACTCGCAACCAAGTCTCGAAATCCATCACTGACACTTCCGTATCCTTCAAAGCATTTATATCAACGCCAAACCCCTCATCATCAAACCATCTCATGCTCGTCCTCGCCTCTTCAATAACCCAGCGTACACCTTGTCCGACAATAGTCCACATCATGGGCATATCGTAGCCTAACGCTCTCTTGAACGCTTCTTGAGCTTCACCGAATGTCAACTCATCTCCTGCTAGCCCTATAGTTTGATCTCCCCAAGTTTGAGGACCCTCGAGTAATGTCTTTGCAGCTAAGATGCCAATGTCGTTTGTGCTGATGAGTTCCATCTTCTTTTTGGAATGCATGGTTGACCAGAGTGTTGCCATCATCTTTCCAAACTGTGTGCCGGGGCGTAGTTTTCCAAGAACCCTGTTGGGCGAAGAATGGTCTATTGTAACTGAGTTGAGTTGCTGGTAAGAAAGTCGCGTAGATGGTGTTCGATCCGATATTTGGCAGCAAAATGCGGAACATCTGTTGGATTAGACCAGCTCTTTTTATCCCCCCGCCCCCCTTGTCAACGCTGCTAAACACAACATGTCGCATCGAGTCGCTCTTGAATGCTCTCCCAATTAAATCGCCATTGCTTCTTCGTCTGGTGGAACAGTGACGAGAAAGATGGATGTAATTCCAGGGTAGGCGTTGAAGATGGGATCCGGATCTGATGTTGAACCTTGGACAAGAAAGATCTAGGGGTATTTTGCTTTTAATGTCAATGCCTTTGGGGAAAATGCTGACCGGGTAAGAGCTAATATCTGGAGGGATTGAATATCATTCTTTGAGATATAACTAGTCACTCTTGGCCAATATAGCACCGATAGTTGCGCTGCCTTGTTGGCCAATGGCGCCCGTAACGAGAATGATCCGAGGTTCCATGGTGAATTATGAATGTGTATGTTGGGTGAGATATGGGTAAAGAAACAATCTCACGGTTGTAATCCTCTCTTACAACCCCTTCAATTGCTGACTGGGATCGACACATACACATAACTTAGCGATGACCTCGCTTACACATCACGACGCTTGACCGATGACAAATACCTCCCAGACCCACAGCCAGCACCATAACCCACAGCTTCATATCAACCTCGCTCATACACGATGTAAGCATGTCAAGCACAAACTTTCACCTTCGACAATGTTCACGTCATGGGACATCGCGACCCAGGAAACTCTCTCCACCGACAAGCGCCCCCGCTCCAAACGCATACAAGTCTCACGCGCATGTGACTGGTGTCGTCTAAACCGCGTGAAATGCGACCCTGTCTGGCCCTGTCGGAACTGCAAACTCGCACAGAAGGTGTGCGTGAACGGGAACCGTGATGATTTCAAGAATGTTGCTGCGGCGACAAGGTAGGTTGTCTATGTTACTGTTCGAGATTACATATTAACAGTCGTTTAGGGAAGTTCAGAAGCTAAGAGCTCGAATTCAAGAGTTGGAGAATGAGTCTACATGTCCGACTTCTACAAACAAAGAATCTCAAAAACGCAGGCGAAGCGTGAGATTGAAAGGTGTCAAATTCAATGGCCTCCAATACGGTCCATCTTCACTTACATACTTTGCTCATCGCCTCACATCATTTACCAAACGCGACACTTACCAACAAAACCCAACGAAAGATCTTCTTCATCCTTTATCACAGGAAACATCACTCATTCATCAACTACATCGACAACAACAAGATGTCTTACTAGACCTCTATTGGCAGGGCTATCATGCAATCTACCCCGTGATCGAAGAGTCACAGTTCCGCAAACACTATCAATCTCTCTGGAACGACTCTTTTGCAAGAAGAGATTGTCCTCTCACGGATATGATGCTCGCGCTATGCATTAATTCTAGTTCCGTGTACTCGGCAGAAGCGATCGGCGTCGTTGGTATGCTAGATCAAGTTTTTTATCAACGAGCTCAACGCCATCTCGCCAGTCAGCAGATCTCTCCGACAACAGCGCAATGCTATTTTCTTAATGCAATCTATCTTCTCGCCATCGATCAACCTGAAGCTGCCTACATGATGTCCGGAACGGCAATCCGGGCAGCTCAAGCGATTGGTCTCCAACATGACGATGACGACGAAACCCTCTCACCAGGACCAAACAAGCGGCTATGGGAATGTCTAGAAATGCTCGACATACACCTCTCTCTTCACCTTGGCCGCCCTTGCACCATTCAAGCTTTAGGTCCAGACAAATCGCTCCCTTATGATGATGATCTAGCTCGTCTTGCAGGCCCAACATACACTCTGCCTAGTACGTTCAACATCAATTGGCTTCGCTTCCATCAAGAGCGACAACGCCTCTACCGTCTTGCTCGCGACATTCACAGCAGCTTCACGACTGTATGCGAGAACTTGTTTGACGAGATAGATTCTTCGGAGTTTTACGAACACCCATCAACTCGAGAAAAGTGCGCTCAATATCTCTCCAGCCAACTCACCCGTCTCCAATCATGGACCCAAGAACTTCCCGATGGCCTCAAAACAGCCCGATTACAAGGTGTCCCTTTCTCGACCGACAGGTCACGTCTTGATCTCAGCGGTAATGATCCCCTCTGGCTGCAACGACAACGCCTTAGTCTAGAGTTGGACTACCACACGTTTCACATTGTCCTGACTCGACCATTTATCTCATTTCTACCCACGCCCGCATTGGGTACACTATCCAGTGATAATCACTGCATAGCCTGCGCCAACGTTGGCGTAATGGTGACAAACATGTTACACCAGGTTCTTCACGAAACGGATATTCTAGCCGGATGGTACCAAGTCTCTGAATGGCAGCGCAACGCCATGTTCGCCGCAGCTGGCTTCGCGTCTGGGTACCCCATCTGTCCACTCTCTCCTTCATCCCACAAGGCAGTGACAAAGTGTTGCGCCGTATTCGAGAAGTTGGGCTCTACCCACCTGGCAAACCAGGCTCACCAGCTGAGGGAAGGCTGTTTACAAATCATGCACGAATTCTGCGCAAACCTGGGTATCTCTACCCCTGCGAGGCCTCTGACTATCGTAGAAGAGGCGACGGAGTCGTCGGATCTAGAGTATTCGGTGATGAGTATAGGAGAGGAAGCGATGGTAAATCTCCCAGCGGATAACACATGGCTTGAAGTAATAGGTTCCGAGAATATTTTATGGGGAGACCTGATGAAAGACTTGCGGACAGGGTTGTCGTCATCTTTCGATCACGTTGGCCTCGAGGAGTGAGACTGGCGAGTAACTCTGAAACTTGCGCAGCCATACAGCACCCGGGACCAAACAGTCGATACGTTTACGACCTCGAGGTATAGCATCTCGACACAACCTCACAGATATGGCCTCACTTGCTCTTCGGACCATTTCCAAAACTTTTCGGCCATGCCTGTTCCTCCCTCGGACTCCGGGACAGATCCCTCTTGAAGATCTGAACGGATGGGGGCAAAGCGTCCCCACGGAACAACTGCAATTCTGTCAATAAGGCATATCTGCTTGAACAACACAGCTACTCACCCCAAACACCTGTCTTGTCAATGGTGATGTTTTCAGAAAAAGCAGCAAACAGCTCCGTGTAGGCTCCGTTGATGGGAGGGTAGGTTGCCAGTATTCGTCCATAGTACAACCACCATGACGAGGTGCGGTCGAGGTTGCTGGTTAAATTTCCGGGGTTAAGGGCCTTATAGGTCAGCAGCTGTTCCTTGCCTATACGCTTCGGCAACATACCACGCTCACGATGCCATCCTGCTTGTATTTCCTTGCGAATTCGGCGTTGTGGTAGTAACTACCCGCCTTGCTCACACCATACTTGTGGTAAATGTTTCGAGGCTTGTTATAGTCCAGGTTGTCTGGCTCAAAGCCTCCTTTGGGGGAGAGAACATCTGCGGCCGAGCTCGAGACCCAGACAACACGGACAGAGTCTTTTGGGGCCACTTTGGCTGTGGTCTGGAGGAGGGGAGTAAGGTACTTTGTGAAAAGGAAATGTCCAAGGCAGTTGACGCCAAGCTGGATTTCGTAACCCTGCTTTGTCTTGGACCCTTCAGGGGGTGTCATTATGCCGGCATTATTGAAGAGGACATCGAGTCTTTTCTCTTGCGAGAGAAACTCTTTTGCTGAATCGCCAATTGTCGTCAAATCAGCCAGATCGAGTTTGAGAAACTTGAGCTCTCCCTTTGACGAGGGATGCAGCTCCTTGATACCGGCGATGGCGGCGTGAGCTTTCTCCTCGCTGCGACAAGCGACCCAGACGGTCGCGTTCTTGCTGTAAAGAACCTGAGCGGCCTCGCGACCAACTCCGGAGTTGGCGCCGGTGACGAGGGCTGTGCGAGAGGTGAGGTCAGGGACTGAAGTCTCAGTGAACTGGGGCTTTGAAGGAAACGCTTGACGAAATACCTCCATCGTGGGCGGTTGATTGTTGGTCTTGAGTTGTGGGATTGATTGAGATACTGGTGTGTCCACTTGGCAGTTGTGATGAATAGTGGGAGACGTTGAGGCAAATTAGAGAGGCTTGTTCAAAACGCATTGGGCCAAGGCGCGATCTTTCGTCAACTTATAGGGACTATTAGTTGTAGATTTCAGCCAAGTACCTAGTCATAGAGCCGGATTTAAATATTAATATCATCCCTTTCAATTACGTAGTTTGCATGACCCCCTGTTCGTTCTACTTGAATGGCCCCCTTGATGGGTAAATTCGTGACCTTAAGTGCCACTAGAAAGTCTGGGGGCTTTGGTGGACTTCCATCTGGAGATAGCGCCACTATGGGCAATGGTGGGGGAGCCGGGATGGTTCAAAGTCCATGGATCGAATAATTCGATAGATGTTTCGGTTAGCAGAATGGCTAGGCGGATTCTCAACAGGGATAACCTCGTATTGTGAGTCTTTAATAGCTTTCACTTTGTCTTGATAATTGCTTATAATCAGTCCTGGTTCGTACGCAAGTTAACTGTCCCCCTTCCCAAGCAAGTAACAAGTCTTCTCATTCCGCAGATTTCATTCGACCGATTCCACCCCTTGCTCATCCTACTGCGGGTGTTAGCCACACCTGGGGCTAGCCGCATTAGCCTCGCCTTGATCGTGTGGCTTGGCTTCAACTTTCGCATCCGACCTCCCACCCACGCCTGCTCGAGCCGCATTCTCAGACAAACCTCAACTCGAACAAGCACACTCCACCTCTAAAGGGCCAACAACATTATTCACAGCT